>JBBPND010000257.1:0-15933 GCA_038090655.1 Gastroboletus turbinatus
AATCCTATTGATTAGATGCCCAGCTGCGTCATTGGTATGTTGCGTCATTGACTCGGTCGAGAGTAGCTTGTCTGTGTTTGGCCTAATGGCCAAGTGTTCGTGTTCCAACAGAGTAGAATCATCCACAAAAGTACCAATACAACCCGTCTACAATCAAACGGCAGATGCTGACAATCGAAACAAGGGCGTTCTTCCAAACCACGTCATTACATTTCACCAATTCTCTAGCATGACCTGCGCACATTCCTGGAAACAGAACGTTCAGAATCTAGCGTCTCCCAGAGTCGATTCAGAACTAACCTTTAGTCTTGCAAAGTTGTGCACGATGGCAACATTTAGGATCGTTCTCAACTTTCTCTTCATCTCCGCTTTCCCGACGACCAACTGATACGATCCCGAGCATTGACAATATCGCGAGGCGTTATCCGAGCGGACTTGTTTGCATTTGGAACAACGCATATCTTGCTGGGCGAACGTCTTTTCGATCGTGCCAACCATCCGGACCAGCTCCATCTCTATCGCAGCCCGATCGTATTCGCCATCACATCCCCGACACATCCACTTGGGAGGTCCGACGGTCGAACCATCCGGCATGAGCTCTGGATCACGACAAAAGTCAAAGTCGCGAAGTGCATCGCACATTTTACACGCGACGTTGGACAACTTGAGGGTTTCGCAGGGATTTCGGAAAATGGCTTCGTTGGCAAACTCTCGAACGCCTGCCAAGTCGAGTAGGTTACGTTTCAATAGACCGATCTCCACCTGATAGTCTCCCGCGAGGCCGAGTACCGCGCAAGTAAATTTGACGAACTCGAGGACGGGGTTCGTGAGGGTGAGATAAGAGCCGGGGAGTATTGGGAAGGTGAGCCGGGGGTGGAGTTCTTCGTCGTATACCGAGTCTCTGTGCTTGGTCTGAACAGAGCCTACAAGTCGCAGGAGTTTTCGGGTGAGTTTCCTGGCAATGAACTCGCGAGTAGCATCTAGCTCCTTCGCTTTCCCAACATCTCGCTGCGTGGCGTCGGGTGCAGAATTCTGCAACACTCGAAGCGGGACTCGTGAACTCCCGTTCGTCTTTTGTCTGACCTTGTAGAGTTCGACAATGAAATACTGGATGGCAGAGCTGAAGTCATTTTGGATGGCTGGCGGGAGGAAAGTCTCTATGTTCCATCGCATCTCGATGGTGAGCTCCTCGGGAGGTTCAAGAGCTAGGGGGTCCTCGCAGACAACACCTCCAAAGTTGGCGGAGTCCATGAATAGTAGAAAGTCGTAGAAGCGGTCGGTTTTCAGATATATGTGTTGGAATAATTCGTGGGATGTTACCGCGGTAGCTATGTACGTCGCGTAGGCGTGAGCGGTTCCAGGTGGCTTCGAAGTAGCGAGTAGGATTCGACTGAAGTCGGCGTAGATGACATGGGAACCGAGTCGCTTGAATTCGGCAAGCATCTGTATGAATGTTTTCCGCATAAGCCCATGAACGAAACGATGAACACTCGGGTCATAAAGGTGAGACCCGCTCGTGCTGATCCATCGCCAGAAGTGGTCGATGGCTAACGTCGCCGGACTCTCGAAGTTGCCCTGGATCTTGTCAAGAAGCCACGTCTTGATCATCGACTTCATGATGCCGAATGTCAGGGTGGAGACGTTCGACTCTCCAAGGGTAAGATCGCGTTGCGCTTCGCCCCGGTTGTACGCGCTCAGGGTACGAGACGTGGAATCAAAAGCAGTTGTCCCACCGCTCCCCTCTAGCTCGTTCACTACGACGGAATGTAGGACGGAGTTGACTGCCAGGTTGCGGACCGTAACTTCGAGGCATACGTTGGAATAACACCCAGAAGTCGTGAACTCCGTGTTCTGTAGTTCCTCCGTCGGCCGGTTGTCAGCTTCCCTGCCACCCAGATCCGGGCGCTCGGTGGGTGACCACCAGAGGACGATGTCCTGCTGTATCAGCCGCCGCGCGAAACTAATATCAGACAGAACGAGAGGTTGATCGCCGTCGATGTGCCCGATAGGAACGTCATAGTAGTTCGAAAGAGCGATCGAACGATCGAGCCATATACCACACATGAGGTAGCGCTGGAGCATTTTTTGAGCCACATGTGTTTGCCAAGGAAAGACGTCAAGAGAATGATAAATTTTGGCTTTGGGCATCGACAAGATAGGGAATCTTGAGAGTTTGGGAACGTGCGCGTCGAAGTAGACTTGCTCTTTCGATGAGGAGATTATGACCATGTACGATAAATTTTCCAAGAGTGCGAGTTCTCGGGAAATTGCCTTGAGAGCAGAGGCGTCTTTGCTGTGGTAAGTCGTGGTAAACTCGCAAGAAGAGGGATATTGGATGGAAGCAGGATCTCCGTAACGACCTTGCCGTTTTTTCAAGAGATCTGTATATAATTCTTGCAAACGGGGCATACCCTGTCGGCGCGTTGCGGGGTCTACTAGATGCAGTTTCACGGCGCCGCTAGGAAGGAAGAGCGCAAACACGTGGATCGGGGCGCTTTGCGAGCAGGCATGATAGAGGAAGAGATGTTTGCTATCGCGCCCACCGTCAAGGTACGTCTTTCGGGAAAGGGAGGGACTGGCACGATCGAGTTGGCTCAGATCAACTCCCGTGGTCTGGGCTTTGTTGAGAGTTAATCCCAATTCGTCGACCGTGCAAGTCCTGCCTAGCTTGAGTAAGGCTCGCATCTCTAGCGGAACCTAGTAGGGTGGTGGTTAGAAATGCGTATAGTTTACATGGCGTTGGACGCAACACCTACCTGCCGTTCAAAGACGCCGTCGACATTTGGATCGTTCGTCAAGTCTGTGAAGTGTTCCTGGATGTCCTCGTAAACGTCTTCCTTGACGACGACCTTGTACAAGTTGTTGCAAGGAACATCCCTCGGAAGGTGTCGCATGACCTTCTCCAACTGGTAGTACTCCGTGCGGAACAACTCGTCCCTAGGTGGATTCTTGAAGTGAAGGTAAAATTGCCTCGGAATACGAAGCGGAACGGGTGTAAGTTCACCACCAACCGAAACCCACAGCGTAAAGCGTCCAGAGATCTTGCTTGGTCGAATCTGTACGATGTCCCAGCGCTGCGTCGTTCGTATCCGTGCGCCTCTAAACATGGAAGGAACGACTGCAGACGTCTCTCCGCCCCAACGTGCTTCGCTCATCTTACGCCAGCGAGGCTTGATCGCTTTCAGCCAGGCCGAGTAGTTCAAGCCGGGATCTGGGAGAGGAAGACTGCACGCATCGTCTGCTTCAGCCTCAGGACTTGGCCTCCGCGTAGCCTTGCGGCTCACGACAGCAATACGTCCCTTTTCGGGACCCTTCTGCGTCCCAAAGTCCTCCATATCGCTCTCTCCGTCCTCTTGCACCTTCCGCGGAGCGCGAGAGAAGAAATCTGTAACCTTGTTCTGCTTGAACTTGTCTACAGCCCCCGCAACTCTGCGATGCAACCAATCAGGATGCCTGATCCTCGGCACGGGATTTGAGACGCCCTGCATAGCCGCAGGAATAGTGATCAGCTTCTGAATCACAGAACCCAACCGTTCGATGTAATATTCCCAGTCCAAAATCGAACGGAGGTCGAAATTGCCCAGGCCAGGATCTTTGAGCCACTTTCGGAGGTAGGTCCGTTTGACGGATTCTTCTGCGGAAAAAATGGCGACCGGAACGGCTCGCTCGGTGACGGGAGCACCGTTGGGCTTTGCGGAGATGACGAACTTGCAAGCGAGACCTTTATCTTTGACCATTTGGTCGCCCAAGAACTCGGCGAGCCTCTTGGCAGTGCTAATCGACGTGGACTTTTGTCCCGCATACTCGGCGAGTGTCTTCGACATACTTCTGTTCTCGGCGATGAGTTCGACAAGCTCCTCGTCCGAGAGCGTCTCTGCGTGAGTGAAGAGGATGTCGAGCCACTGATCGGCGATGTTTGCGACAGCGCCATAGCACTCCTCAGTAGTTGTGCCGAGCAAGAATTTCTCAAATATTTGGGACTGGAAGATTTTGATGAGTTGAAGCTCGCCACGTCGCTTGACTTCGAAACCTTTGAGCTCTGCGAGAGAACCGTCGTCGTTGAACACCGCGTAACGTTTCTTGAGTAGTTTGTCTTCCTCCTTGGACGAGGGGAGAATCATCGCACGGTATGGCCCATCGAGCTCAAAGAAGATGGAGTTTTCGGAGTGAACGTCGTATTCCCCAGTTTTTGGGTTAAAGTTGTGGTATTGGTGATTCGTGAACCGCGCGTGGACGAGGTGGTTGAGCATTGTACACGGATACGAGATAGGGATTGTCTTGCCGCTAGTCAACTTGAACTTGAAGTTCTCCGGGAACACGCCTGGAAGCATACACCAAATTCCGTCCGTGTCCAGCTCGAGAGGACGCCCGATCTGCTCCACCAACGCGCGAGCCATTTGAATGATCGTCGCGCCAGTGAGACAGGTAATCCCCGCCATTTCCATCGAATGCCAACGTGCACCTTTGCGCATCACATATCCGTAGAACGAGTTGAGGATACACTTGTGAGCGAGCTGCAACGAGTCATACACCACGATCAGCTTCCTCGCCTCGTCCACCTCCGCTAACGAGCGACCCTCGCTGAGAACCGTGTCAAGATTCTTCTTCCAAGTTTTGAGGAGCCCCTTGTACTCGTACCGCCGATCACGGAAACGGCGCACGGTGTTGACGTAGAATGGGTTTTCCTGCTGACACACGATAGACTCGCGCGTCTCGACCCTCGTATCCTTGGTCTTCTTGTACACTTTGCGGGAATAGTCTCCAAGCCGCTTGTGCAAAAGAGCCGTCTGCTCTGTCTCCGTCAAGTCGATGAACTTCCGCTGCGGTCCTCCAGGTTTCTTGGGAGGGAAGGTTTCTTGGTTGAGCGCGTGTCGAATCATGTTATACTCGTCTCTATGTGCGGGGAAGAATTCCCCTCTCCACGCCCATTCAAGCCTTCGGTCGCACTTCTTCCCCGGCCGATTGTAGTCGCACACGGCGCATACCGACTCGTCGACCATAGAGTCTGGTTGTAGTCGATTCGACAACATGATGTTGGGGTACATGGCAGCAACGTCAAGATGGTATATCAGTGGCGAGTCTGTCCGCTTTGGATTATCTCGCATGGTCTCGAGAGCGGATTGTATCTGAGACTTGACTTCGTCGTAGTTCGTGACGCTTTCCAAGGACGCGTTTGACTCCTCAACAATGTGGAACGTCAGGGCGGCATCGAGATCGTCGATCAGCTGAGTACAATGGTAGTTAGCGTGGGCAATATCATGCGTAGAATTCCACGGACCTGTTGAACAGCTGCAGGGACGACCCTGAAGTCTGTAGGGATATCGCTACGGAAAACGCCAGCCTCCAATGCTTCCACGTGCCCTCCGACGTAAGTTTCCGAGGCAAGCAAGTGGCCTTCGAACATGTTCAGGTGAGCGTCTTCATGCCTATTGGGCATAATAATGTGTCCTCGGTACGCCTCCACCTGCGTCGATGCGTGAGCGAGGTCCTGACGTTATTGCCACGTCAACATACCATCAACAACGTCTCACAAAGCGTTCCACTTCCTTTCCGCAAGACCTCGTCTGGACACAACGGGATGATGTTGCACAGCGAGAAGATGAACGGGTGTACATATTTCATGTAGAGGTAATAAGTCGCCACGGCATCGGAGACGGAGTACTGAGCGAGGACTTGCGGCTGCTCCATAGCATATCTAACGATTGATTGTTAGTGTGAATGTTAACCGGCAAGTGATCAACGCACGGCGTCATCAACTCGGGATCCAATTCGATTGGGTTATATCCCAGCTTTGCTGTCGTGACTGCCTTCAGGCCCTGACTACCTTGCGGCAGGTACGAGTCGCGTTTGACCCATCGGAAACAGTCCATATGGACACAACCACGACTCTTAAACTCGTCCTCCGAATCCTTTGCGAAGCCAGTCTCGAGGAACATGTCGATGCCGATGGCTTTTGCTCTCGCGTAGAGAAATGGGAAATCGAAGAAATCGCCGTTAAACGTGGCCATGACCGTAGGCTTCACGTCTTGAATGTGTTGGAAGAATCTCATGAGCGTTGCAGCCTGACCAAATCGGCACGAGTCAACAGATGCAGTTCGCCGCGGCGGAACGACGCACCTCGTCCTTCTCATTGTACACGATAAACGGCCCTTCGTACCCTTCCTTGGGGGTATACTCGAAGTTCTCGATATCCTCACTCACGATTTCGCGATTCGTGATGAGGTATCCCTGACCATCGATCATGTACGAAATCATCATCACCTGGTCAATCTCCTGATCAGGAAACTTGAGTGGTGCCTTCGTCGTCTCGATATCAAACGCCATGACCACCGGATCCGCACGCTTGACGCGCTCCGTGATCTGCGCAAAGCTGGGCTGGCCAGCATTAAACGTCACAGCATACCACAACCCAACGCGCAAATCGTTGTCGATGGCCACGCGCAGGTAATAGGGCACATCGAATTCCCGAATATCGACGATGCACTCGCGAGGATCCCTTTCCCTGTAGCTGGCACCGTTGATGCTCCCACCGATTTCCGACCATTCTCCCTCGAGTTCCATGTTCATGCTAGGACCTGCCGTGGCATTGACGACTTCCGCATAGGCATCGACGGCCCCCCGTTTGGCACCATTTTCAAGCGCGAGGGGAGCAATGTCGCGTCGGACGGTAAGGAGGTCCGAGACGTTCCTAAAGCATAACTGGAGATAAAGCCTCCGGTGTCCCATCAAATGGTTCGGCAACTTGAGATCTTCCTTTCGGTGATGCACGACCTTGTAAATGACGCCTTCGTACCGCTTCATGAGCCATTCTTCAACGCTCGCCTCCGAGCCACTCTAAAAAGTCACAATCACATTCCCCATTAGCACCCTCATGGAATAAAAGAAAATGCGACAAATGCCCACCTTGCACGCAATGTAAAAATACGGCTCGTATTGCATCGTGCACTTGAACGACCCGCCGTCGTCCTGTATGAAATAAAAATCTACCGCAGCCTTTCCTCCAGGATACTCCGGGTCCTTGACCAACGTCGGATGCATATTGATGAGCCAGCCTTCTCTCCGACCGCCTTCCTGCAGTCGCGCGAACCCGAACTTCTCGTCGATCTCGTCGCTTAGCCGGACTTGTTCGAATCGCTCGGCGAGCTGCGTACCGTCGTCTTCGCGCTGCGGGGCTGGTCCTTCTCCTGGTGCGTTTCCATTGGATGCGCCTCCCCGTCCACCTCTTCCTCTGCCACGACCCCCACGGAAATAAGTGCTTCCTCGATACCCAGCGCGTCCTCCGCGTCCTCCACGTCCGCGACCATTTGATGTCAGCCCGAAAGTGCCCCCGCGTGCCATGATGGAAAGTGTTGAAAGCGCAGAGAGACTCGCGTAGTAACAATGTGATCGCACGTGATGTGACATACGCGACCTGTCACGTCATCATTTTGTCACGTCTTGCGGTTAGGACTAACAAGCAAGAACACCGTGTGCTCCATTGTTTTCATCAAATATTCTCTTCCTGTCGCTGTGTTCGTCACCATCCATTTACCGACGAACTTCCGAACAGCTCCAAGGTGGGTATAGGGAGAAAATAAGCTGAGGGTATCTCACAAAAAATTACGCGGGTGCGTACAATTCGACCTCAAAACGCTTCGCTTGCAGCAAAAAAGGAGTCGACCGAAATGAAAATCCGTAACCAGTACCAGTATAAGCCCACGAGATAAAAGCGTGAAGTTGAAAGAAAGGAAAAATGGGGATAGAGTGCGAGGGACCACAAGTGGTCGTTCGATCAGCGGAATAGCGATGTAAATGATAGAGCGGAAGGAGGTCCGACAGAAAAACCAGAAGCTGTACCGGGACAGAATGCAACGCAGCACACAAAAGTCCATAATGCTCGACAACACAGAACGCGGAATAGCCATGACCATAAACCAGGTAAGCCAACAGTGCATACCTCTCCCCACCTTACTCCTCTTCCCCTTCGTCTTCTTCTTGGATTGCCTGCTTAAAGGCAGGACCACGCGCCCCAGGGAGCTGCCATCGTCCACCTCTCGCTTCCGGCGTTTCAAACGCTATCTCACCTTGTCCAGGAGCAGGCGAGGACCTCCCAGCCGGTGAATGACCTCCTCCGCGTCTCCCCACAACGCCAGCACCAGAGCTCGCACGCGCCTTCCCTACTCGTGTGTGCCCACTGTGATTCCTGGGGGGTGGCGACATCACCAGCGGGGTTGGTGACTCCAGCGTCAAATACGACGAACTCGTACTTGAACTTGTCGTGGCGCTCCCCGGCATCTGCCCCAGCCCCCCTGCAAACTCAGGGACATCCTCATCCTCGTCCACCCAGTCGCTCTCATCTCCCGTGCTCAAGCTTTGTCGTCCCCCACTGAACACGTCCCTGATATCTGGCGCTGGCGAGATGGCAAGAACCTCGACGGGAAGATGAGTGCTCCGACTCTGCCAGCCGGGAGGTTCATGTCCCCAGCTCTTCTTCCACGACGTGCGCCCTTGTAAACCAGAGTTATGTGGGCTCGTGAATGGCGTGAGACGTTTCTGAGCAATAAAGGTGCCTGCACCGCGTCTGGGAGTGCTATCATCTAATGATTTTCTGGAAGGATATCCCTTGAATGGCGAGGCCGTCCGTGTCACCTCACCCTCTGAAGCTTCGTAGAATGACGTGGGTCGCGAGGATGCGATGGAGTGTGCTGATGAAGCGGCAGAATTCGAGCGGTGATGCGCGGCGCGGGAACCTCCAGGTGTACTCTGAATATGCCGTATGACACGCGTAGAAGAGGAAGAGCCCGCCCTGCGATGGTTGTATTTGGGTAGTGGTGAGGAAGTGCGATAGTACGCTGACCCATTTGATCCCGTGGAAGGAGATTTGCGATGCCGAGGAACACCACCAAGGGTAAAGCTATGCACAGACGATGGTCGTGAGGAATAATCACCTCTCTCGGAGTTGGGCGTCTCCGCGCCAAAGGACTGGACAGAAGGGATCTGATCAAGCATATGTGGTTGCTCAATCGTGAATATTTGACCAGAATTGCCAGACGACTTGCGGGAATTGACGCTACTAGATCGACGAGAGGAAGCGGAGTGACGTTTGACACGGCGACCCCGCCCACCTCCACTCGTGCGCCGCTTGACCGTGTTCTTACTGGAAGGCGACAAGGAAGAAGGAGGTGGGGCAACCATGGATCGGGAATACTGCAACCCGCGGGCGCTACCCTGTGGTAGCGGTTGTACGATCTCCTTCCGTTTTCCCTTCTTATCCTCTTGGAACCAGAGGCGAAACGCGGACAGCAAGCTCGCGCGATTCCTGTTGGGAGCGATAACCCTTGTTCCACTCTCGGTGTAATTCGGAAGCGAATTCAACGTGTCGCCAGGGGAATTCGCAGGAGTTGGTGCAGATCCACTGGGTGGCGACATCCGCCCACCCGCCATTACCCATGGCGACCCGGGTATAGCAGGTAGATCGGGGGGAGGCGAGGAAGATGGGGGTACCGGATCCTTTGCCCTCACAGGTGGTGACTTGGTCAGCTTAGACGAACCGCCACTACCATGCGAACTACGTGGATCATCCCCAGCTTGCATCTTTTCGTTCTCCCGTGGCTTCTCCTTCTCTCGCTGACCCTCGCGTTGGTCTTTAACTGCTTCCGTGGACTTCTTGCGAACAAGACCGGCCGCTTCGAGGGCTGTTGTCGCTCGTTGCATGATGCTGACGCTTCCCGAGCGAGCCTTGCCGTCCCTCTTCAACTTGAGTAAATCCTTGTTCTCTATTCCCTTATGGCTCTCACTCGGCGTAGATGGACTCGAGCGCACAGAAGACTCGTTTGTAGTCGGCGAGGGCGACAGAAATGGCGATTTTGCACGGGGAGGGGTGGTCGGACGCACAGCTGAGGCAACCGTTGGAGTAGGCGGTACAATGGCGAACGCTGGAGGGGAACACGGAGAAGGTTCGTCGGTTTGTACTGTGATGCTACGTTTGTTTCTGTTCCGAGAACCAGTGGGTCGCTCGCTCTCCTTCTCTTTCCACCGCTTGGATCCTGAGCCTTCCTTAACTTGTTCAATGGCAGGGTCTGGAGAAGCAGCTCGAACTTCGTCGAGAATCCGTCTCTCGTGTTTACGCATCAACATCCACCAGAGTGCTCCTGCCGAGTCACATGCATCCGAGATAACGGAGTGCACAACCTGAGCGGTGTCAAAGCCCATCACGCTCAGGGAGTTCAGTAACTCGCGCTCGGCAGGTGTCGAAAAAATGATTGGAGCGGGTGTGCTGAGAAGGCACGCAAAGTCCTGCGGAGGAAGGGGTGCAAGGGGCTTCTCGCGGGACGGAGAGCCATTCCCATCGGAAAGCATCGACGACACAGAACGGCGTTTCGTGCGAGCGGGTGTACGAGTCGGATGTGGTGGAATCTGAGTAGGGTTTGAGGGTGTAACAGATGGCGTCATCTCCTCTGCATTATTTTTACTCCCTTCCTCTTCGATGACAATCTTGGGCTGCCGCGTCTTTGTCCCCTTGGACCCCCGGTCACCTTTGGTAATCGTTCTTTGACTTGGGTTAGAATGGATTTGGACAGGAACAGACTTCGAAGAATCATGAAACGGATCAGAGGCATTATCATCGGGAGTTGTAAGTGCGGACGGTAAAATTTCGGAGGAAGCGGAGAGGAAAGTCATTTCCGAAGTAGCAGAAGTCGCCGATGACACGACTTGTTCGGTATCCTCTTTTACAGTGGGCTTCACGTTCAACGGGAAGGCAGTGCGAGCAGGTGATGGCGACGCAGGGACGTCGACCTCGGGATCCGGAGCGGTAGAAACGGCGGCTGTACGCGAGGTGAACCAAAGGGATGTCAGAATTTGGGGGATTGTCAGACGTTTCGACGGATCAGTCTGTAAAATATCCCGAAGTAGGTCACGAGCATCTTTGGGAGAGTGTTAAAATCAATAACTCGAGGCAGTAACAGAAATATCGAACCTCTGGACAACCACTCAGGATCTTCAAATTCCCCTGTGATAACCTTTTCCTTCATTACAGCTTCGTCATCATCGTCAAACGGTAGGGTACCCGTCAAAAGGCAATAAAGAATCACTCCCATGGACCAAATGTCCACCTCTGTATGCCATTGAGTAGGCTGTACAGCAAAGCTGGAGCACCACTTACCCGGACCAAGGTATTTCTTACCTTGCAATACTTCCGGAGCAGCGTATCCGGTGGTACCACAAAAGGTCTCCATATATGCCCCCTTGTCGTATTCACGCGTGAATCCAAAATCACCAAGTTTGACGCGACATCGTTCATCTAATAACACATTCTCCAGCTTGAGATCGCGATGGACGATGCCCTTGTCATGCAAGTAGGCAACAGCGAGACACAACTGGCCAAAAATAATTCTTGTTTCGTCCTCGGATAAGCGACCCTTTTCAGCGAGGTAATCAAAGAGCTCTCCTCCAGAACAAAGCTCTGTCACGATCCATATGTGTGATTCGGTAGCAATGACTTCGTACATTTGGGTAACGTGTGGGTGGTGGAGCTGGCGGTGGTGATGTATTTCACGGGTGAGCGATGCAGACATTGCCTTTGGGATCTGCTTGATGGCGACGCGGGTCGATGTGAGACGGTGGGTGCCCATGCGCACTTTTCCATAGGCACCTGTTGGGGATCTTATCAGGCCTGCGAGTGCCTGTAGTAGGGTTAAGAAGACTTGCCTTCGCCGATGACTTTTCCGAGGGTGTAATTACCTATTACCCTAATCTTTTGGGAAGCGAGCTCCTTCCCGAGTTCATTATAGGCATTAGCAAGCTGGGCTTTGTGGTTTTGTGACACGGAGGCGGTTTGCCTGTGGCCGTGCGCGGACATTTTGGCATGTAGAATGGAAAGTAACGTAGCGATAAAGGAGAGGCGCGGGCACGATAGCCACAAAATAGTAAACAGGGATTCAAGAAAGTTGAGAGTAGTTCGTTGAGAAGAGTGAAGAGCTTGTGAACCGACGATTGAGGTGAAAGAACACGCGTGGGAATGGGACATGGACTGGTCAAATTCGCGACTAACACAACAAGTACGGTCACAGCTATGTATCAACAGTCCAGATTCATCCAGCGTTCTGTTCGACGAACCACAATACTACAGGAGAAGCGAAGGAAATTAGGGAGAGGCATCATAGATACGACACAACAAGAATAGGTAGCACTTGTAGGTGGACGACCCAACGACTATTTGTGTGTTGCTTTGACGATGCTGACAACAATGATGACGATGATGATGATCACTGCGAGGCCTATGATGATGCGCATCTAGAGACCGCGTCAGCACTCCTGCCTTGCGCGACAACACGAGCCCACCTTCATGTCCTTCCACCTGTTTCCACCGGAAGTGAGACGGGGTATTCGAGCGATGAAACAAGAAAGCTTACCACATATTCTAGATCCGGTCAGCGTTGGATCATATGAAATAAACAACGAAACTCACCTTGCGCACTCTGTTTGCTCCACGACGGAAGCCTTGGGCCGAGACGGCCAGGTTGTCTGTTTAAAAGTCCATATGATGCTAAATGCATCGAAATAACAAAAGAGACTGACCGGTCTTGTCCTGCAGTGAATCTAGCCGCTCGCCCCTCTCAGCAACCTTTGTGATGTTCTCCCTCATGATTCCGACGGTATCGTCAATCTGCTGTTGAATGGCTGCAGTTTTGGCATTGCCCTGGGATCCTGAGGGATTCGACGAGGAGCCATTGCGAGGGAGGTATGGGTCGTAAGGTTCAGACCTAGCGTTGCTCGTGCATCAGATAGGGTGAGACCATGAGAGCGGAGAGACACGAACATGACGAATCTGCGTGGAGAGCGGCGAGTAAGGGAGGGAGAAAGGGAGTGATATGTGTTTTACCTACCGTATGAAGCAAGTTGAATAAAGACTGCGCGGGCTCAGGCGAGGCAGTGACCCGCAGGTAACCAGTCACACCATGTGACATGTCACTTGTGCACCCTTGCCCTTTGACCACATCCTGAACCTCAACGCTGACCCTGTTTCTATTCACCGTTCGCCTGCTGGACATGCAAACTAGTCTTGCAGTGAAATTTTCACACTTCTTCTCGAACCATTTGACTCCAAAATCCATCAAGTCCCAGTCTGAGGGTTCGGAGAATGAAACACGACAGCGACAGCTGACCGACCAGTCTGGTTCTACACGTCTCAGTCCTAAATCATCAGGATGTCTTCACTTCTGATCGAACAAAGCACCGTCGGTGTGCCCCAAAGGACGTCGAGTGTCAACACTCAACAACTCTAATATCACCATTCACCGAGTGAATGTGCACGTATGCGCCCTGACACCAATCATCATCATTCTAGATCCAGTATGCTTACATACCCGTCGGAGACCCGAACGCTGTTTCCTTCCTCCGGGAGGCTGGGCTTGTGGGTGCCTAGGTACAGGTCCCTACTTGTCTGACTGTCACGGTCAATCCATCTACCCGATACATATTTAATTAACATCTCGCTGACCAGTGCTTCTTGAGTGGGACCCGGACGACTTTCTACGAGAACCCAATCCATGCAATTATACAGTCGTTCTGCGTGGGGCCGATGTCGATCCGATACTGTTCCTACCCACCTTCGGCTTCATATCGCTGTGATACACCAAAGGAGCCTTTCGTCAGATTCCCAGTAGCAAAAGCACTCGCCTTTGATCGTGGTTTGCCATTTTTGGAAATTCGTTTGTTGCACGGATACAGGGACGCTTAGTACCAGCTCGCACCAGCCGCATCTACCATCGAAACTTACGGGGGCTCGAGCAGTCCATCAGATCGACAACCCACCGGTCAAAACCCGAACTGACATTCATTTTGGCCCTCGGTAGTACTGCAGAACAAGTACCCTTTTTCCGTGAGTCTGATAAACAAGCGATGTTGCCATTCCCATGTCAGATCTACAAGATCGTCGCTGAACATGGAACCATTTCCGCATGTTGAAGTGTATACCTGTAAGTTCGGCTCGAGTGGCCACTTCAAATCTATAGAGCAGCTGAAATGAACGGCGGTTCAACAGCTCTTTAGCAACTAAGCGAGCGCTCTCATTGGCTGATGAGTCTTACAGCATGAATTAATTCGGCCTAGGGTTTTGCAGCCAGCCAGTGTATTAGGGAAGTCTGGGGACTTTGTTCGCCCGCCCTCACCTGACTGATTGGCACTTAGACCCCAACTTCGTGATATGGGCGTGCAGAGTTCATGACACAACCCGAGCAGTTGGGGTCCTGGAGCCCTGCGCGCCTGGCCAATCGGATTGCAGAAATGTCCCGCGGGGAGCCTGCCAACAGTGCAACTTGGCTTTACTAAGTATTTAGCTTTGGGGGTGGCCCGCTGAGTTTTTTTTCTTCTTTCCGCTGGCCGCCGTCCAATCACAGCTGGTATATTGTCAAGCGATAACGTTACATACCGTCTTTGCAGCTGACAGGGGCATCTGCAAAGCAGAACGAGCAACGTTATCGCTTCACGACCGTTGAACAATTCATTCGGTCATGCTACCCGAGCCACCTTCCTAATTCAGAAGCAAAATTCGCTGTTTTCTGACATTCGGTTTGTCTGATGGGCTTCAGCCAAGTACTTGCGTTGATCTCCTCGCAGCCAGGGTCCAAGTTCCCCGCGCCGCATCAGAAACGTGTGGGATCCTCTCGCCAATGATTGAGTAGGGTCTTTGTTTTCCACGGGATTGACCATGAGTCTGATATCCATCGTGATTTAGAGCGCATCCAAAGATATTCAGCATTAGTACCTCTCCTCCAGTCCGAGTCGGACGTTACTTGTCAGATAAATCAAGTTTGGGTGCCACCACCAATCAGCTATCGCTCTTGGTCACAAGGATGACCGGGGATCCATCATCGAATGAGTCGGGAAGGCACCGTTCTTTGCAGGGCTAATTCCGTAAGGAAATGATCCCTTACCAAGTGAACTTAAAGGAAAGGTCGACGGTGAATATCGATGGCACTACTCACGCAACGGCGTGATTTTTATGTTCCAATTTGAGAAAATTAACCTTTCCCAACCTAGCTGGCTCAGCGACGCGGTCCATTACCGAGCAAGGTGATTTTTGGGGACAGGGCGATCAACACATCGGTCGACCTATCCTTTTGCTACTAGGTTGTTCACTTTGTATCTGGCAGCTGGCAGTACGCGGAATGACAAGATAATGGGTCGTGGGTGATTCACTTATCCGTACAACATGTATTCAGTCCAACATGTCAGAATTTCAGTCGGGGTCATCGTGCGGAGAACGATGACAGCGGTATCACTCAGCGCATGTTCTAGGCCAACATCCATCACACGCTTTGTCCCTGAATGAATGCTTGGGGTTCAGCTCCGTAACATTGTATTCAGCACTAACAGGCACCTTCCCCATTTAGGATTTAAAAAAACCAACAAACAAGGTTGCGTTTACACCGAGTCTTTACTAGAGCTCACAGCTTGTCAGGCACATGTTGGGGTTCGCGTGAACAAGCTTTTTCGCGTTTTCGTTCCTAGGATCTTCTTTGCGTAGTCTGTCCGCAGGTTTTTTTCCTGAGGGGAAGGACGACGCAGGGAACGCATGGCAGGTATGGGTTCACTGCGTCTCGCGAGCTTGTACGTGACAACTGACGTCTTTTCTTCTAGTTCCCCCCAAACCCGGTATCAGGACTTCCCATGGAAACGTCACTCTGCACCCTTACAGTTTCGTAGATTGCCATAAATAATGTCATCGCGCTCTGCCGAGCTCCCTGACAATTTAAGATCGTTTCCCGGGAGAGCCAAGGAGGCTCCGTGTGATATAAAATCGACGAGGTGTATTCTCATCGACTTTTCACGAGGCGACTTTTTTTTTTCTTCCCTTGGGACCATGACCACATCATCCTCGAAAGGCTCTGATCCCATGTCCAATGGGATCGTATTCCAAAACGCGGCTTTCATCGGGATGAACGTAGAGAA
>JBBPND010000258.1:0-15930 GCA_038090655.1 Gastroboletus turbinatus
AGAGATTCTGGAGGGTCTGTGGCCACTCCTGAATGGCAGGAAGATTGACTTGACCTTGAAGACAGCATATGCCAAAGCGAGGGTTGTAAACTCCAGAGTTGGTAAGCTTTTCTGAAATGAAGTGAAGAGCATGGCAATTGGGGCATTGGATATTCATGGATCCCAGAGAGTGGATTTGAACAGGCTCAAGATACTGTCTGCCACCAGGAGGAATACGATGGGGTGGTTGAGGGTCGATGGAGTCATCAGAACTGCTGGAGGAGCTGGAGCTGGAGTTATCAGGATCAGGATCAGGAGTGGGTGTACGGCCTCTTGGTGATGAATGTCTGGATACAGATGAACTGGATGAAGATGGATCAGAAGGGGGATTTGGATGTGGGGTGGGAGATCTTGGAGCAGGAGAATCAGCAGGCAAATCAAGAGCTGGGGAAGGAGATCTTGAAGCATGATCAGACCTAGACATTTGTGGATCAGGGACATTTTGATCAATATGTATGATGAGTAGATGCTTACTGATGTCTTGCCTGATCTTGCTCATATTGCTCTGCTGAGTGCTGACTATATTCTTCTAAGGCATGTTCAAGCAAAGCTTGAGAAAACCGTTGCACATGCTGAATTTCTTGAAGCTCCTGATGTTCATGCTCCTCCTGTTGTTGCTGCTCCTCCAAAACTCTTTGATGATGTAGCTCCTGCTGTTGCACTGCCTGTAGCTGCTCTTGCAAAAGTCTCTGACGATGTAACTCCTGTTGTTGCAATGCCTGTAGCTGCTCCTGATGAACTCTTTGACGATGTAGCTCCTGTCGTCGCAATGCCTCTTGCTGTTCCTCAACAAGTCTTTGGCGATGTAGCAGCTGTCGTCGCAAACCCTCTTGCTGCTCTTCAATAACTCTTTGGCGATGCAGCTCCTGTCGTTGCAATGCCTCTTGCTGAAGCTCCAATCGCCTTTGATGCTCCAGTTCTTCCCTTTGCACCAGCTCAAGCTGCAACTGCATTTGGCGATGTCGATCTTGCAACTGCTGCTGTAGTTGTTGCAACCCCATGGAATTTTCTTGTTCTTGTTCCTGCTGAGCCTGCAAATATCTCTGGTCCTCTGCCTCATGTTGAAAATTAATGACATGCTGGTGGACCTGTAGATTTTGTGGTGCAGGCAGGGCAGGACCAGGTTCAGAATGAGCAGCAGAGGAACGATTGCGTCTTTGATTATGGTGCCTGCCATGTGACTGATTGAAGCCTTGCAATAATTGAGCACTGTAATCCACCCTAGCACCCATTTGTGGATAATGTTGAGGCTGTGGAGGGGGAGGAACAAATGTTTGATAAGGCAGTGGCTGATTTAAAGGCATAGGTGGATGAGGAAAGGAGTATTGATTCTTACAGGAAATTCAAATACATCATATTCATCATCGACTTCACTGGACATGTCTGGATATCCAACATGCACCTTAAAGGGCAAGCAATTTCTGCCACACAAGATCTAATCTCAATCATATCTACACAATATGATTCCAAGATTGTATCATGGATGTCAGATGTAGGGGGAGAATACAAGTCTGATGCATTTGATGCACTTCTGAAGCAGCATGACATCAAAATACTCCAATTAGCCCCTCATACTCCCCAACAAAATGCTTGCATAGAATGATTCATGTGCACTATGATGGACAAAGCTGAGGCAATGTGCCATGAGGCTTGCTTACCTCCAAGCTGGCGGGAATTTGCCACCTTCCAAGCTGTCCACATTTACAATTGCACCCCTATGTGAAGACTACAATGGTGCACTCCTGGCATGACCTTCTCCTCCTCTTTATATACAGGTTTCTAGGTTGTCTCACAGCAACATCCCAGGTGCACTCTGGCATTTCCCCAGTGTTATTTGAGTCCTCAAAAGCATCCTCAACAACATCTGACATCCCTGGAATTTTATTTACACAATGGTATTATCTCTCCTCCTGACCAGCAAAGATTGATTTTTCTAGCCTCAGGAACGCTAGTTGAAAATAAGCAAAGACCTGTTCCCACCATGTTCCAACCCTCTGAACACGATGGTATCATTTTCTAAGCTCCATAAAATCGTCTGAACAAACGGCACAACCTTCTCCTCCTCACTTGGTCCAAAAACATGACATGCCGTGCCTCAGGACCATCCCACAACCCTTTCAGCATTTTTACTGTTCTGGAACCCCAAAAAATCGATCTGGGATCAATCTTACATTGATGCACAAAACCACCTTGTTTGATTTTTATCTCAATGACATGACCGCCAATTTGCATGGTTAGGGGCTCATACTGATCGTAGAAATGGGGTCTATTTTATGGTATACTTTTCCAACCAATCTGACATATTTTATTCTGAATCTTAATTCCAGGATGGCCTATTAATAGTCTAGGAAGGCCACAATGTAGTATGTACATACATATGTGGATGAAGAAAATATTTAAACCCTAGGGTAGGGGTTATATGTACCTAGGCATTACCTAGATAGTCTCATCAATATAAGTGTCTAAACTTCAAGTTTTGTCACAAATACTGACTAAATTTGAAGTTTAGCCAAGTTACTAAATAATGTCATGTTTTGAGGTTTATGCACATGTTCTAGCTCTAACAAAATTTCTTATTCACACCAACATACAGCAGGAATCAACATGTTTGCTCACATTGTTAAAGCCAACGAATTTTCAATCAGAAAAACTTCAAGTCTGCCCACTGCACAAATGTCAACTTATATTCTAAGTACATTCTTCACAATTCGGACGACATATTCACCTGTACTAAACTCTGCAAAATGCGTTGTGTTTGTTTGCACTGGTCATAACAATAGGTATGTCTGTAGGCTACACAAGTCTCCCAATATCATTACTTTATAATGTGGGAGTGAGTTATTGGACTACTGGTCAACGTCCATCGGCTCACCATTATCTTGTCGCTTGGCCGTGACAAAAATACACCTCAACTTGTCTGGCGGAGGGTATTCGCACCAATATATGTCAGGAAGTTTGCTGTTTAAACGCCTGACATGCAGTAAAGCATCCCGCTCAGTGACCCAACCAGACCTCCACATGCACTTCCTGCAGGTCGCACAAATGCGGCACAGTTCATACTTGAACGAGAGAGGTCTTGCCTCGAGTGTTTGAAGCCGGGGGTACTGCATTGAGTGAACTCAATGCCCCCAGGGCCTGATGGCAGGAACGTGCAGAGCGACCGAGCAGCAGGAAACGAGGGCGTTGCCACAGTCCTTGTGAATGCAAACAACATTGGTGGAACGCAGCAGACTGATGTCGTGGCCCACAGCGCATAGGATGGTGTTCCAAATACTGTCCATTTTGTCGATGCTGATGTTCTCAATGATACCACTGACGGCCCTGTGGTAGAGCTGTGGGTCGGGTGAGGCAGTGCCAAAGCCCACCACGAAATCAAATGCCAAGCTGGAAAGCATGACACTGGGTCTAAAAAAAAAAGAAGCAACAAGGGATGGAAACCAATGCCCACCTTGCCACCATCGCCTTTAAGCCCGCTAAAGTCTCCATAAATCTTACTGCTGTGCCACCTGCGACCAGGAACAGTCCCCTCCACCCGCTGCATGTCTCTGATGAGTGGTCATACCACGACTGAGTAGGGGGTCTCCCTGTTGCACGGGTGCTTGGGAGGCTTGGGCATTGGCATCCAGAAAGGATGCCCTGCAGAAGCATTGGATCATCTTCAGTGCCATCAGCAGGCCGTCAGGCATGAGCAGTAAGCCTGATGTCAGCTCAACTGGAAGCTGCAGCATGGCGAACGTATTGCATGGCAAGCTGCTGCGGAGGGAGCGCTCGTTAAAGTGACATGCCTCAGCCGTGGGCATGTTAGCAGCAGTGTGTGTGAATTTCCACATGTCTATACTGTATGCTGCTGGAACAGCTGAGGGGAGCACAAGTGTAAGTTGATGCAAAAGAGCATCAGAAAGAGGGGAAATGTACGTTCTCTGGCTGGGCGTAGTACTGGTGCTTAATATCCAGGGAGAGTGCAGCAGGGAAGAATGAGGTTTCTGTCGAATCCGCGAGGGTCAGCGGGATCATCAGCCATGCGAGCTTGGACCTTCTCCTGCTGCTATATCTGATGAATTCGTACTGCAGGGGGGTTGGTCAGATGCACATTTTTTGCAACATGAGGGGGGATCAGGTATACTGGAAGGGGGCTGCCAGTCTGCCAACCACCATGCCCTTGCCTGTGATGGCAAAGAACGCAATGAAATACCGTGCCAGGTTTGACTGAGTCAAAGCAGATGCAACCTGAACTGCCCCTCTCATACTGGTGGCATGTTGAGGCGCCGCAACCAGTGCAAATGCTGGCATCCTGGAAAAAATCACCGCAGAAGCTGCAGTACTCCTTCTTCACGGCCAAACCGCCCTCACTGCCTGTGGAATTGTGCATGTCTGAAGGAGGGACTTGGCGCGAACGCCCTACCTTGGCTTGTTTGGGCATCAGCAGTGGACATGCTTGATTCGGTAACAGCGCTAGAGGACGAGGTGGTGGGAGGCCGGTTGTCAGTGTGGTGGAGAGCGCACACCTGGCCACGGAATTTAAGGGTGGTTAGCATCTGGAGGAGGGGTAAGACAAAGAATGACGTGTTGCTGGTGTTATTTCGAACATGAAAAGACAATAGCCAGTTATGCGTGCACCTTGAGTCCGTGGCCATGTGGACAGTGCTGCAGGAATTTCTAACCGGTGGCCCAAATCCATGCAGCGAATTTACACTCAAGTCGCCCTGCTGTACAGGGAAAACAGCATTTATTCGCAATAAAATGGGTCTGCATTAACCTAAGCGTACATGTACTTCCATACTAGTTCTTCTTCTGTATCTGGCACGGAGGCAAAGCGCAGTGTTTCTTACGGCTGGCGGCGGTAACAAAAAGAGCTGCCAATGGAGCAGACACAGGGTAGCTGTGCCAAAATATGTTGGGGAAGGACTTGTCCACAGGCGTGATGTATTCACGAGTGTCCTCACAGGTGACCTTGGGCGAATGCCAGCCACACAGCGTGCACCGCATTCAAATGCCTGATGGGCTGGATTGCCATTGAAATTGTAAGAGGTCAGATTACACCCCTCTTTGCCACAGGCAGAAAACAAGATGCCCCAAGGGCGACTGGGCGGGTAATGCAGGGAGATCTTCCTCGCTGTCAGTTTTGAATCAGGACCATGGCGCTCCTTGAACAGGATCACAACGCTGTTCATCTGTAAGAGATGCAGGTCGTGAGAGATGGCCTGTGACAGCACATCCCAGAGGTCGCCCATCTTGTCAATGGCGACGCGTTCAATTGTTTTGAGCAGCGTGTTTCTGACCTGGTGGCCAATTGTTGAAGAGCTGCCAAACACGAGGACAAAGTCAAACAAGTCACTGTAAGCGGCTCGGAGATGAGACAAGTAAGGTCAGAGGTCATACTCTAAGACTCACTCATGCAGCAGGCCCATAAAGTGTGCAAAACCTTCTTCCTGAGTCACTGCAGGAGTGCAGGAGGACAGGAGCAATCCCCTCCAGCCGCCGCGAAAGGAAGGAGCCGAGTTGTACCAAGGATTTTCAGGCATGCTTGCTGGAGTTGTCTTCTCAACATATGGGTGATGCCCTGTTGTGACTGCGGCCTTTGTGGCGGCCTGCATCGCAGGCAAGAATGCGCTTCCATAAAAGTTCTGCAGCAGCGAGTGTGTGTGCAAACAAACTGGGGCGGTTGCACCTCCAGCATGCTGCAATTGGCCTGAATGACCATCGGAGTGGGTGTTGAGGATGACAAAGCAGTTCACGGGCACACTGGAGTTGATCGAGAGCTGGATGTGTTCAACAACCCGTCGCATTTGCTCTCTCATGGCTGCTGTCAAAAGGTTCATTGAAAGGTTCATTGTAAGCTCCAGGTGGGTCAAGGAAAGCTGTAGGAAGTTAGCAATGGCAATTCCCAAGGCAATGCGGCTTACATTCTGTAGAGTTGGTGCATAGTGCTCCAGAAACTCCAAAGACAGAGAGTCGCGAGTGAATTGTGCGGGGGCTGTTCGAAGAGATGTGGTGACAAGTGCCATCGGCCAGGTAAGTTTGGAGTGAGTCCATGTGGCATACCCGCGAAAGCCGTACTGGAGGAAGTGGATGGTGGTAAGCAAGGGAAAGCGCGATGAGGGGGGGTTGGCTTAACAGATAAAACACGTGGTGTCTTCTCCGGTGTTTGGCGCCAGGATTTGGCATCCCAAGAGGGGCAAAGGAACGGTGCAGAGTCCTTAACGGTGCCGTAGAAAATGCACCCCTCTTGTATATCGTGGGAGGGCTGGACACAGACATAGGCCCTGCACTTAGCACACTTGTAGCAGTGGCCACCAGCAAGGTGTCCACAAAAACTGCAGTATGTCTTTTTGATGAGAAGGCGAGGGCCGGGTTCAGACGGCACTAAAGTGAGGTCAGCAAGATCGGATGGGGCAGGCAAGGGAACACGTGGCCTGCCTTGAAGTGGGGACAGCTTTGCAGACCAAGGTCCGGAGTATGGTGAGATGTGCCGAGACGACGACCATGATCCCTGTTTGGGCATGCTGGGGAGACTCTCAGTTGCAAAAAAATTGGGTAGGGAAAGTACTGGGTTCTGCGGGTTAACAGTGGGGGTTGATTTGAGTGTATTCATCGGTGACACATCGGTAAAGAGGCGGTGGACAATAAGGTGTGCTTGCGAGAGGGACAATTAACCACGCTCACAGTTATGGCAATAAAACACGTTCCTGGAACAGACAATGATACACATTCATGCTGAGGACAATAGAGTCGCACTAAGAATACATGTAACCCTCACACTACGACTGTAACGAGCTGAAGTCCTCAAACTGCTGTTTTTACTAGGACACTGGATGGGCTCACAAAATTGTGCATCCACACTGATGACACCCTTGACCCCTTAGAGAACGTAACAAAAGGACTTGGCGACCATCTCCGGAAGTTCATAATTGATACATGCCCTGATTTTTCTACCAGAGAACTACGTCATGAAGCAGAATGCCATAGGAGATGCATGGCCTGTGAAAATGCAGGTGTCGCTAATCTTTCGCAAGGAGTCATGGCTACCAATGGTTGTCACCCCAAGGTTCTTAATCTTAGGACCTACAAACTCCATGCTCTTGGGGATTACGTTATGCAGATAAGGATGTTTGGGACTACAGGTTCGTATTCAACACAACCTGTAGGTCACACCGCACTGCATATATTATTAGTACTTCTCTAGT
Source organism: Gastroboletus turbinatus (assembly GCA_038090655.1). Lineage (NCBI taxonomy): Eukaryota > Fungi > Basidiomycota > Agaricomycetes > Boletales > Boletaceae > Gastroboletus > Gastroboletus turbinatus. The sequence continues at coordinate 7,224 of JBBPND010000258.1, forward strand.
CACTTTGGTTTTTTGTTAGGGAAACAGGAGCATCATACCAGCAAAAGCCGGTTCCAAAGAACGAGCCGCAAAGCATATGCCACGCAACTAGCACCCATCGAGCGCTGGCAAGTTCGCATCTGCCACATCCATGCACAGAGAGATGCTCTGACAGCAGACGACCCGGTCCCAAATGCACCCGAAAGGCCATGTCATCAGTATATCTCAGAATTTTCCAGAGGATCTCACGAGATTTGTGCAAGTTAACCTGAACGATCCAGCAGCAAAAGTGCGTGTGGTACTTCCATTTTAACTCATCGTTGTTATTCATTGCACAAAATATATGGACAAATGAGAATAGCTGCAGTTACAACATCTGTAGGTCCTGAGACAGGAAAGCTTGCATGCTAGTCTCGTAGTCCATGCCTCGAGTTTATGAATTTGATGCCCCGCGCCCAGTGTGTGGATCCAACTAGGCGGGTGACGACGCGTTGGCAGCCTCTTGAGCTGCTGTTACAAGGCCCCATGCTTGGTCAACCGTCATCTGAGCAGCCTTGCTGTCATATATGATGAGCGAGTTGAGTACTGTAGACCACTGTGCCAAGTCAAAATGCTCGCCAAACAGCCACTCGAGGGCCTCAATCATGGGGGGGATTTCCGCTGGGCAGGAAGACTCCATGAAAGCTTCTACAAGGGCCCTGGCTTCAGGGCAGTCCAAAGGGGGATGAGCAGCTCCAGAAGGTGGGGGGTCAGCAACGCCCAAATGAGGGAGATCAGCAATGCCCGAAGGAGAGGGTTCAGCAGCTCCCAAAGGAGGGGAGTCAGCAATGCCCAATGGAAGGGAGTCAGCAGCGACTGACAGGGACCTTGGGTAGGAAGTTAGAACAGAAGCCCAGAAAAGAGACAGTACTTACGAGGGGGTGGAGCTGGGAGGCAGGTGTCAATGAACGCGTTGAGGGTAAAAAGATTGGACTCACTTCTGAGGGTGGTTAAAGGTGAGTTGCAGCTGTTCCACAGTGCCTGTGGCGTGTGGCGTTCATGCCAAGAATCAGGATAGTGGGGGGGGACACCAGTGCAGAAGGTGGACTCGCCTGACTGCTCCCAGAGCGCCTTGTTGCGGTAGAACATCACGACATGCCTCAGCCTCCTATTCCAGGACTGCTGGAAGTTATAGTGAGTGATGTCCCTGTGGACCTAGCTGTCATCGTCCTTGGGAGGAAGGAGTTCGGGGGCAAGGTGCTTCTGCAAGCACCAATCTACACAGTAACGATGTTCGCCAGTGGAGCAGGGGGACAGAGCTAGTCTTACCGAAATGGCATGCATTCTGCGGGTGAGTGGGGTCGGCCTTCATCCAGACACGATCATTTGAAGGGAGCTCTGTACTCCTTCCAGAGCCACCCCTTTGTGTCTCGAATCAAGAACTCGTTGAAGACATCGAGGTGATCGGTGCCATCGTGTGGGAGAGGAGCTTGTCGACGACCCGGCGCCAGACTGTGAGGTAATGCAGCAACCAAGTGCTGTTTTGCTTCACGATGTGCTGGATGAGATTGTAGTCAAAGCCACAAATTTTGTGGTCCACTGGGTCAGCCACAACCAAGGCGTCCCACTCGCAACGCATGTGCACGATGTTGTAGCATGCAGCCCATGGTCACAATATTGATGGGGAGCGGGAGGAAGCCGAGGGAGTTCTTCTGGGAGTCAAACGCCTCGACGCAGCATTGCACATACTTGCCTCCAGGGCGACCATATTCCTGCTCTACAGGGAGCCCATACCAGACAATCTGGGGCAGCGACTCCACCCAAATGTCTCTCTCCATGGGCATGAAAGTGGGCTGCAGGGTGAACGTGTTCAACGCACAGTGGCAAATTTTGAATGGGAGGCCTCGGGAATGCGGCATGGTGGGAAGGAAGCAGAAGTTGGTGTGGCTATGCTCAGATGCAAACCTCGCTTGAATGTGCTTATATATCGCCAAGCTTGTGTAAGGTGTTGTTGACTTGGCAATTCTTTGAGAAATGTGAATTTATGCTGCGTTCTCGAACCTTTAGTGTACAAAATACATATGTTTCGGACCTGCAACCCAATACAGTCAGTGCGCTATAGAGGTCAGGTCTGCGTGATTTAGTTCCACCACCATGAGAGTTCACTCTCATTATATACTGCTTTATCATGCGCCCAACCACTGTACCATGCACACCTAGCCGCTGCCTCGCTGATTGGTGTGGGGTGTGGGGCGTCTTAAGTGGACTGGACGAAGCAGTCAAGCACGTCACTGGACGTGGGGCTTGGCACCAACGGCACCACATGCTTTGAAAAGGTTCAACCAGCATTGAATTACCACTGGCTGCTTTGCCAACAAATGTCAGCCATGAACCCCCAAGGGAAGAAAGCAGTCGGTTTGACACCAGTACCTACTTGCTTCAACCTTGCACTTGGCCTCTCCAGGGCCGTTGAAGAGGCAGAGGGGATGCCCCAAGAGAGAGGTTTCGGGGAGGATGTCAAGTGGCAATGTGAGGGGCCCTGCATTCACAAGGAGCCTGCTGTGGCAAAGAATCCTGGCAGAGGAGTGGGGTTGGCGCCTGCATCAACATGCAGGGTCAGTGAGGTGGGGAAGGTCCCCAAAGAGATGCAGAAGCCCCTGATTACAGGCAGGGAGAGCTTGGCAACCCAACTTGGCCCTCGGAAGAAGTGGAATGAAGCAAGGAAGCTCAGGCAGAGCAAAAAGAGGAAGTATGACGCGCTAGAACAGGGTCAGGAAGAAGGCAGTGTGAAGAGGATAGCCCTCAAATGCAGGCAGGAAATGGCGAAAGCAGAGGCACTGGCGTCTACTAACGCGCGATGGGAGAATCTGAAAGTGGCTGAAGGGGGGTGGCTTGGGAGTCTGAGGAAGGCCTTCAGTCAGGAAGAAAGTAACCTACAGCAAGTGCTGGACAGGGGATTCAAACTGGTCCAGTGGAACGGACGGTGAGTGAGCCTTGCGAATGCCACCTGCTGGAGCAGCCACTGATGCATACCAAGGAGCCCATGTGTGATTCTGGACAAGTCGCAGTGTGTTGTGGCAGTCCTCGCGGGAATGGCGAAGGGAGGTTTCAAGAAAGATGTTGTAGCGAAAGTGACTGCAGCATTCAAAGCAGAAAGCGAGGCCCTACCTCCTGCTGGAAGTGGGTACATGAGAGGGAACTTTCATGCAGTCTTTGCAGGCATCTCCCATGGAGGTGGCACTCCGGTAGGAGTACTCAGTGCCTGTGGTAGTCTCAGTTAACGTTGCAGCACGAGCCCATGCAAACTGCAATGGAGTCAATGTACAGAGGTACGGCTGAGAGGCTGAAGGGAAACAAAGCTGTGGCGAGGTTAGCGGGTTTCCAGAGCCATAAGCACTCCGACCTGGAGGCAATCTGAATGCTGAATCAGACATATTTCCCACAAACACATGCATATTACTGGCGTTCCATGGAGGCATTGTGCCAGGAGAAAAAGCACTTGGCTTTTCTCTTTGCAGACAGCCTGCCATCAGCAGCATTTAACTTGGGTTTGAGAACAGTTTGCACACCCCATTGTGATGCCAAAAATCTGTCATATGTTGCATCACTTTCCTTGGGTGTTTCGACCCTGCGGCTGGAGGGCACCTGGTGCTTGAGGAGCTGTGACTGGTGGTTGCATTTCCTCCAGGGGCAACAGTACTTATCCCCTCTGCAGTCGTGATGGACTCGAATACAAGCATCCAAGAAGGAAAGAGGCGATACTCGTTCACGCAGTATGCCTCCGGCTCGCTGTTTTCATACATCGAGAATGGTATGAGAACAACGAGGAGTTTATTGCTAGCTTTGTCCCCGGAAGAAAAGGCCAAGTGGAAACGAGAGGGGTGCCAGTGATGGAAAAAGGGGTTGGCGATGTTTCCCTTCATCTGGGATTACACATCGCCAGCATTGTAGCTGGATAAGTCGGGAATGCTGGGGTTTACAGCGCTGTGCAGAACTAATGAGATTATGCAAGAAATCTGAGGCACAGTGGTGGTCAGACGGAAACGGAAATCAGTAGTATACACCAGCAGTCACCACTCTTGTAGTAGTTCTTCTGTGTCAGCCACCAAGTCAATCAGCATGGTGAAGAAATGTATGAAGTGTACAACACCTGCAGCCACTCCTAGCAATGCAGTGAAGATTACCATCAAGGTTCCCGCACAGGCACCAAGAAAAAGCAACCTGCCAAAGGAAGAACATGTAGAATGGGCAAGCACGCTACTCTCAGACCCGCCACAAATGCCTGATGTTGTCAAGCAGGAGCCAGAGACAAATGAGGTATGTATTATTGGGCTAGAAATCAGAGATCCCATTGACTGATAGAGTGCAAAATCAGCTGGTCTCCTTGCAAGCAGCCCATCAGCCTATTGACCTTGACACAATTGATCTTGCCTGCGATGTGCAAACTGGTACCCCAAAAATCAAACTCGATGATTCACGCTGTAATATCACATTCTAAATGCTGGTATTTCAACTGACGAGTTGTTCTAGCTGTCTCTCCTCTAGGCCTTCAGATTGTGAACCATACCCCCTCATACTTCGTCAACAAGCAGACTTGGAGCAGTGCTGAAGATCCCGCTGATGCCAAGCCTCAGTCAAAGAAATGCAAGATAGACCATGTTGAGGCAAGCAGCGTGGTGAAGCACAAAGAGTCCTCTGCCGGTGATGAGGAACCCGATGAAGAAGAGCCTCGCAAGTTTACTGTATAAGTTCAAGTGTATCAGACTCTGGTCACGGTTGAGAAAAAGCCGGGGCAAGGTTCCAAGACAGCAACAGCAACATCATTTGTGTCGAAGAGACCATTCAAGTTCAACACATTGCAGTCTTTTGCAAAGTTCAAGATTGAAGCTGCGTCCATCCTTTCCTGCAACTTTAGTCTTCTTCCAGTGTCAAAGTTTGAGTGGAAGTTCAAGGGGCAACCCCAATCCGCCCCTCGCAAGAAGATTGCTAACAAAGCAGGCTTTGAAGCACTCCTTGATGCCATCAAGGCAAAACACGCAGCTGATAATATTGTCATCTGGTTGTATACACCAAAGCCAAAGGATGATGATGATGTACGTAAATTACTAGGTGCATACATGCAGTCGACTTGCTGACAGAGGGAAAATATAGGAATAGGGCAGTAATTCTGATGAACGACGCACTCATTTCAATGATGATGGGCCTGGAGAAGGCCTGTTGGGTATCAAAACTGTTATTGTAAGTCATTGGTGCTAATCAAGTCAGTCATGGTTATGTGCCTAATTATCCCCCCAAGTCTGGCATGGCAGTGAGGTGTAAGGATGCTGAGGCCCAGCTGATGCAAGAGTGTCCCATCAGGAGCTTCAAAAATTTCCCAGACATACGTGCATGGAAAAACGAGATGATGGGTAGCTACTTTGAGTTGACTCCTTTATGGGTCAAATTTTGGGCCAGTGCTATTGTAGGCGGGCATTTTTGTTTGGCTTGTGTTACTGATAGCCATTTGACCATTGTAGGCTTGGGGAACAGCTGATGTTTCGGCTCTGCCAAAGTCTCAGCATTTTTCTGAGGACAAGCGACTCAAGGTTCCGAATCCAACTACATCTCAGAACTTGAATCCAAATTCCTCGACTATGGGAACTGTTTATGCCTCACTGCTGGCTAATAGACCCATGGAATACTACCCTGGCATGCAGCTTTAGCTGGGCTATGCTCCGCCACCTCCTTTGCCTTATGGATATCCACCATACTACCCCCCACCTTACGGTCATGGTCCTTTTGCTCCCATGGTACTGGCTACTCCTTATCCACACCATCAACCAGCTGGCACTGGATTTGCATATCGAGCACCCACATCTTCATGCACTACAACATCTCACAACGTGTCACTCTCGGACTTCTGCACCAAGTACGGAATTTCAGAGAGTGATGAAAAGAAACTTTCAGCTCTCGAATATCGCCCAGGTCATCGTGGCGTTGAGAGGCTCGAGGGGAAAGAGTGGCGAGATCATGGTAATTTTATGAAGTTGGGTTGGGGTGCGTTCCTGGATGCTCATTATGATTTTTGTGAACCAATCAAACCATGCCAAGTGTAGGTTTCAACTCCACTGGACTCGTTATCCTGTAGCTTCTAGTAATGACTGAATGGAATCTTCGTGCAGTCATAGCTTGTGACCATGGTGCTGAATATATGCCTTGACTAGATGAACATGTAACAAGTATTTTACACTCTGAAAGAACATGTACGAGCGCTGAACGATTCCTCGATTGGTGTGAGATCAGGGGAGTATGGTGGGAGAAAAAGCATAAGACAACCTGCTCTCTCGACAAGATTGATGAGATCTTGATTATGGTGGAACAGACAGTTGTCAAGGACGAGCAGAGAGCGCTCCTGTGGATATGGATTCATGGGGGGGAGTAACAAATTCCAGGTCATAAAACACAACAAAGATTCTATACACTTACAATCTCTTGAGCAATGAAGTCTTAAAACTTGTTGGCATAATATGAGCCTTCTATTACCCCAGCTGCAAGATACCCATCGATCGTGAGTGCCACACACAATGAGTATCGAGTTCCACAGGCAAAAACATCTTGGATCTGTGCATGCCGTTCCCGAACAGCCCTTCCAAAATGTCATGCACAGGTGCGTTCATTTTTACTTGTTTCATTGACAATGACAAACTCGGATCCATCACCTATGAAATCGGTTTGAAGCATTTGCTTCAACTCCTCACGCCGAATCTTGTTATGCTCTGAGGCAAGTTTCTGAAGCATCTTTCGAGTGAGCCCAGCATCGATTAGATTTTGAGAGAGTGATGATGTTGAGATCTCAATGTTGTGTTCAACAGCAAGCCAAGTGCAAACTTCATCAAGGAAAAGATCAGAATCTTCAAAGTAATGTTCCTTGATTGCTCCCAGGATTGCTCGGGTGGTCGTGTGGGTGTGTCGAACAAGAGGAGATGGGGGTCGGTTGGCAGCTCCAAATTCGTCGAATATTTTTCGCCAACGGTAACAGCTGCTTCTTGAGACTTCCAGGACTTCACAGATATCTTCATGATCCTAGCCGTGGTTCCAAAGCTGGAGAGCACACTCCTTGAGGTCACTGCTGATTTGGCAATTGACCATGGTAGATGTATGATGAATAAATTTTTTGAGCATAGTAGTCTACTATTACTGCTTCCCTTTTCCATCTACCACCGCCGTGGCTCAGATTTCTTGCATAATCTCACTAGTTCTGCACAGCACTGTAACATTGGAATCAATGTTTTTTAAACAAATTTATTGGGAGTATTGCCCAGCAACCAAACTGGAAAGTAGCTCGATGTGTGCACGAAATCTTACTGAAGGTGCATGTGGGTGTTCAGCAGTCTAGCCTCGCTGGACCCCTCTGCGTGGTCGGGCAGTGCACTTCTTGCACTGCTGAGTCCATACACTGGGAGGCTGTGAAATGCATACTCCGGTATGTCCAGGCCTCCAAGGACATGGAACTCTGATTTGATGAAATGGAGCTCTCTACGGACATGGACTTCCATGGGTACTCCAATGCTGTTTGGTCCCAAGAACCAGACAACTTCCACTTCACTTCCAGTTTTGTATGCATCAGCAACCACAAAGCTATCTCCTGGTCTAGCAAGCTACAAAGCATGGTGGCTCTCTCCACCATGGAATCAGAGTACATCAGACTTAGTAATGCCGGACAACAGTGGCCTGGCTCCAAACCTTCTTTGATGAAATCAGATATCCACAGAAAGCTCCCACTGAACTATTCTGTGACAATCAAGCAGCCATCATCCTATGCTGTGATCCACAATTCTGAGCTCAGACCAAGCACAACCAAAGAAATACCATTTTGTCCAGGATGACTTAGTTGGAAAAGGAGAAGCAGTAGTTCAGTACATCTCCACCAAGGACATGGTGGCAGACATATATACTCACAAAACTGCTCGTAAATGAGCAACACTGGAAGTTTGTTCAAGGTATGGAATTACAACTACACTCAAGTGGGAGTGACAAATACCACTAACTCCGGAATGCATTCCGGTCATCTGGTCATCTGGAGGCACTTGTTAGACATCTTACCAACTCCAGAGTGCTGTCGCTTCTAATGGTACAACCCTGTGACTCGGTAATATCCTTTTGACACCTATTACTGTACTTTCCCTTGTTCCTTCTTCCCTGACACTTATTAAGGTACAAGTGTGCCTTCACCATATACTATTAAATCTCCTCACTTCACTCCCAGACACCTCAGTTGTTCTTGCCCAACTCAGGCAGCAGCTGCGGTGAGTTGCCCTTCACTCTATACTTACTCCTAGACTAATATATGTATATGTAGCTCCATTCAAACTCTGGTATTACTAGCTCTGCTTGCTCTGGACCTTCGGACCTTGGACTTTGACATACAGTGACTTCCAAAATTGAGTCAATGTTTTGAGAATTTGGAGTATATGTTATATAGCTCAGGGGCATGGACAAACAGAGCCAAAGTGTAGGTGGGTGGCTAAATGTACTTACTCTTGGCTATCCATCTAAAATGCATTTATGTAATTAAAATAGGTATCCATGGAGATATAGTCAATTCAATGTAGTATGTCATTGACTCAATTATGTAACTACCTTTCAGATCTGTCAAAGTTTGACAGCTGTCATATGTAACCCTTGATAGAAGCATGACAGATGGTTGCCATAGTTACTGTATCTTAGTAACCACTTCAACTGACACTATTTAAGTACTGGTTTCATCTCT
>JBBPND010000259.1:0-15885 GCA_038090655.1 Gastroboletus turbinatus
GTAGGGTCCAAGAGAAGGACCTGGAAACGCCGGGCGGCGCCCCAGCAATTGCCCGCCACTTGAAAAGTACCATCTGTTGGGTAGGAATTCTCTTCCAGGTACGCATTCATCTAGATCGGATGAGACGGGAGGGAGTAGACGGAGAAGCTACATGCCTGCGGAAACGTTCCTAGACATTTATTTGCTCCTCCAAGGCGCAGGCCACTGGGACGTCATGGTATAAATAACTGACCCGGGATCTGGGTGCAGCTGAAGACGATGCGGTGTCGTTTGAAAGTCATGCGGTTTGTAATCTAGGTGGGCATGAGCTGCCCTCACTGCGTAGTCAAGTGGTCAATGATTGCGCGAACATGTGGAGGGCGCGTTGAACATCCGGAACGGGGTCTGAAGAGCGTGGTGGCATGAAATGGCAGTCTTTCGGAGAACTTGAATAAGTAACCAGCGGCGCAGCTATTCCGAGTTCTGTCCATTAACCTTGAGCTTGAGTACTGAGGCGATTTGCAAGTGTTGCTGGGAGCCCAGACCGAAAGTACAAAACTATATGATTACGTAACAAAGGTCTGCAAGTAGATACTTAGCGTACACTGTGCAGCCTATCTATCTCTCAACCACTGTGGTACGAATGGATTGAGAGGGGAAGCGCGAACTCTGTACTCCATTTCTAGCGATTGTTTGTGTACCTTGATTCTGATTATAGTTTAGTGCTTATTTGCCTACCCGCACAGTATGCGGAGGCCTTTCACATTTTGCCATGGCCATCAATGCAAACAAAATTTGTTTTGTCCCTCAGTCTCAGCCAACGAATCAACTTGACTAAGCGGGCGAACGTCTACATCCCTCGCCACCATCCTCCTTGCGGTGCTTTAATATCTCTCTACAGCTTGGCAGTGGGTTCCAGTACCAGCGCCTGAGATAATATGTAGGTTAAGCGTTAATCTGTGTTCCTCGGACTTCTTTTCAGCATCGTTACAGTGACGCAAGAATTCGAGTTCCGGGAGTAAATGGTCGCGTCGTCCGCTCAGAAACCGGTTACCAAAGGGTTCACCCGCTCTGACCTGCCAACCTGTGGATTTTCCATCCTGATCATGCAAAAAATGCATGCGCAGCCGGGCCTGCAGAATATAAGGAGCATGGCGACTTATGAGACTGATCATCCTCAGCTACATAGAAAACGAATAGTATCACTCTGCCATTGCGATGGAACAAATTACCCGTAAGTAGGAGCGTCATTCGCTATCCAATCGTTTCCTCACCAAGATATGCTGGCAGACCACCGTCAGACCTTGAACAACTATTTGCAGGAGGTCTACAGAGACGACCCACGTCGCCGGTTGACTTGGGAAACGTCGCATGAAGGCCCTGATAATCTGCCTACCTGGCAGGCGATTGCGTACTGTGCGTGCAATTATTTAATCACTTCTTTATGCAACCAAAGCTTCATATACAGTGAACGAGGTAGAGTGGGGCCGCGGCAATGGACCTTCTCGTGGTGCAGCAATGGAGGCTGCTGCTGAAAGGGTTTTGATTGCTTTGGGTGTAAAGTCGCAAGACGCTTGAGGCCTTGAGGTTTAAACGTTTGACCTATGCAACTACTTGATCATTTCCTATTTTTGCAACTCCCTGTCTTACCAAATATCAATATCCTACCCGTTTTATACCCTACCCTATCTATGCGGCTTTTTCATCTATGCGGCTTTTGATTAAAGGTTCTTGCAATGACACTGCGCGTCACGGAAATATATAGGGGTGATACCATGTATGGGAACAGAACCCAAAATAGTCAATTCGAGATCACCCAGCGCAGCGCGTCAACCAACATTTCTTCACAGGTCCTTTGAAAACTTTCCAGGAACAAAGTATAGCGCTCCCGGAGCGCGTCGCTATTTTCATTTTCCTCGCGGAATGCGGATATCTTCAGTCAAGGCGCCGCAGTAGCGACTCACTGCGCTGAAAACTGCGACTTGGATCTGCCGTGAAGAGCACTGCCACGGCCACAAAACAAAAACATCATTTGGGACTATGGACATGTACATGTGGACTTCAAGAAACCACTCAGACCGTACCTAGCTTCTCCCACTTGAAGACAGACTGCACTGCCACCACCAACGTATGTGCTACCGTGATATCTTGCAGAGCCGCCGACATGCTGTGGAATCACATCCGAGTCAAATAACTGTGCAGATCGCCACCTGCTGGTCCTACGCAACTGTTGTAACTAGGAAACCGAGGCCGTATACTTCGGTAACGAACGTCATGGCGGTCACGTATCCTCCGGAGGTTTCTAACACTCCGCGATGTTATTCTCACACACAGCTTGTGGCTAGGCGAGTCAGATCGGCAGGTAAACTATGGCGTTTCCTCTGCTTGCTTGAAGTCACGGTCGATGTTAACACCGATGGCAATTTCAAAAGATTCCTTACAGCTATAATTCATCGCAATACAAGGACCTCCACTCTCCAAACATGGGTACCGCTGACGTTTGTGTTTTGCACACAGCTGCGGCACTCGAGCCCAATTCTTACCTGAGCAGCCCCTCGGATTTCTCGTCACCTCTTGACTCGAAATGACCGTGTCTGACTTCCTGTGGATCCTCTGTTAAAAAGCCCATGAGCGGTGCGGTGCTGTTCAACAGGTCCTGGATATATATTGGACTACATCTCTTCCGGTCTATCACAGTGACCGTTGTCTTTGCTCAGAATCATGGAGGGTACTAGTAAGTACTGGCTGGCTCCGCTTCTGGAGTCAAGATTACTGACGGTGTTCTAGGCCGAAAAAGTGACTGGCGGATGTACCTCAACAACTATCTTCAGGGCCGATACGGTCATACACGACATCTTTCCTGGTCATACACACAGACTGGCCCATCACATGACACACGGTGGTTGGCGGTTGCGTACTGTAAGCCATGCATATCGGTGCTCTCTTGTCTAGACACTGAAGAATGGTTGTCTATAGTTAATGGGGTTGAATATGGGAGGGGTGTAGCCCGCGACAGGGGAACCGCTATGGAAACTGCTGCTGAAACTACATATCGCGCCCTGACAGCATATTACAATTGACTTATCATACCGGAAGGTACGATCTCACGCACTGCTTTATATAATTTGATTATGGGTCCCTAACGTACGCCTATAGGTGCTTATCGCCCGTCAGCACTGAACGAGGCACTTTGGCCAATGTGACCGTGTGTATCTTAGTATACTGTATGTTGTTATCTTGGTCCTGGCAATATGTAGGCTGTCGCTTGGAATGTACCCACTTCTTGGACTTAATCAATAGAAGATTGGCAGAAGCTAGTCAGATATACGTCATCCAGAGATCCAACGAGACTATTGGGATCAGTGTTGGCTAAATGAGTCAGGATGCGCGGTCCCGTCATGAGGGGTATAAAAAAAATGTATCAGTAACACTGCCAGGAGTACTCGGCGGCGGGCGCTGTGAGTAGTGAAATGGCTGAAGACCAGTGACTTTACACCGGATTTTCATACAGAGAATGCACAATATTCAGTATATCAGTACTGCTTTCCAGTAATGGCAGCATTCACTGAAACGCGCAAAAATGCTGTATACTGTTCATTGATCAACAACCTGATTTCAAGCCCCTTGTTACATTGATATCCTCGTACAATAATCACTGGGAAAGCTGCGAGAATTTCTAGCAAAACACACCGAACATCAAGCTTAAGTGCTCGCAATTTGCTTCGATCTCAGGCTGGCATAGGATGATGCAATAACAATGTATGCTACATGGAGGGTCAGACGAACTTTGTGGCAGGGCTCATGAGAACTCACTTAGGGTCGCACACTGGTACGGGTGGCGCCGCGCGCTGTTTCCCGTGAGCAACTTCAACTGTTACTCACTGCAATTTCTCCGTGTCGTACCAAGCACGAGGTGTGAGCTCTTCACTGCTATGGATGCGTGAATGACGACGTGCTATGTTGTCGAAATACTTGGTCCAATAGATTGTTTCATAAAGGTTTAATTTAGTCAGACGGACTCGAGACTTTACCCCGTATGCTGTATCGGATCGACTCGGAATCCTACAGCATGTGTGAGACCAGTTTTGGTCACTCTTAAGGAACAAATCTCGACAATCGTGCCTTCTTTGCCCCTGGCGATAAGGCCCGAAGGTGGGTCTGCGGCTGTGAGCCACGAGACCAGTGGTTTGCGCTATGTAGTCATGATAGCGTCTCCATAAGCCCTGCTAACGTGTGACGGCTCGAAATTGTAGCTCAAAAGGCACCCACATACACTATAGGGTGAACACTTTGAGAACCATTGCATGAGTACTTGGACCTTGGGCCGGACGCCGGGATTTATGGAAAAACTTACCTGGCTGATTCTTAGATTCTAGGGCTGCTCATATCGATTCATCTGTCGGAGTCGATGTGTATTGTTAGCCTGTGCCAGCTTGGTTTTCAAGTGTAGAAAGTGTCCCAGCGCTGTGTGAGTGCTCCTGTGTTCGTCAACAGGGTCGGCGTCATCGGCGTCCCGCGCGATAGCTCCCGACACTTGGCCATATGGGCGGATTTCGACTTGACAAGTCGGTGTTCCTGGTCTCAGGCTCTAAAGTAGGGGGTGATTAACGCAGTTACTCAAACCTCGCACGATACCCGGACACTCTCCATGACTTGACGCCAGCATACAATGGATATTTCGCAGGCCAAGTAAGAGATATACACTAGCAAGTGGGATAAATGCATGTGATGAGATGTTGCACATGCCGCGTGGGTTAATGCTGCTAGATCGATGGCATCTGCGCTGAAACCGCATTTGACAAGCTTGTACGATATCAGGTAATTACCTTATTTGTGAAGCTATCAGAGTTCACATGTCGTGCCAGGTACGTGACAATGCTGCTCGACAAGATGGCCCGGCCGGCTGGTCTTGGCGGTGATCACGTAGCACTCTCGACAGTGACGGCAGCGCACCACGCCGGGCAGCGCTCACTGACCCGACACTTCATCTCGAGTCACTCGGAGCTTTGAATTTCTGACATTGGCTCACTCACATTGACTCTGACAGAACGAAACCACACACCAACCCGCAGCTAGCTCTATGTGACCTGTGCCAAGTCATGGTGTCTGTGAGCACATGTGTGGCTGTTGAATTATGAATAGGTAAAAATTTGGCCCTGTCAATGTCCCTGAATGTGTCCCTTGCGAGAGCATTTTCCAAAGTATCTTGGGCTGTCTATGGAGTCTGGAATGCAGGCCGAGGCCCTCTGAGCCATGATTCCATAACTTGAAAGTTGCTGCATTCCCACATGGGCATTCCGGTTGGGTTCAAGTTGAAAGCCCTTCTACTCATCAATACTCATATTCCGCCGCATTCTGAGCGTTAGGTACGTACATTTTTCAGGCGGTGCAGACCTCATGAGGATGTAGCAGACCGGATACCACCATCTACACTCTGGCTCCAGATGAATTGTGTAAGGGGGAATCTTCAAGCCGATCATCGGCGTTGTTTGGGCCTTTCAATCTAGTCCCTTCTTTGTCTCATTGCATGGAGGCTGTGTACAATCTGGTCGCCCATTGGCAAACCGAATCGAGTGGATGTTGTGTTCGTTCCTGTTCTGGGAAGATAAAGGCCAAGGAACCAGAGGGAGGCTTCTTCTCCCAACTTTGTTCCTCCTCCTCTGTCTAAGAAATGCCTTCGACTGCGATCCCACTCATCCGCCAAGGTGTTCTTGGTGAGCAATATTAATCCGAATGCAATATTTACCGACGCGCGTTCCAGGAGTGGCGACGCTTTCCTCTCTTATTGTGCTGGCCATTTCAGCTCATTTGGTATCACAAACACAGCAGTATTACCATTTTACGGCTATTTTCTGTGCTCTTGGTGTTGCTGCCGCAGTGATATCTGTGGTGACTTTGCCCGTCATGTTGGTAGCTATTGCCAGCTGCTCTTCCTGAAGACTGATCCTACCAGCGCAGGCTTGTTGTCGATATCCTTCGCCGCGGTGCCTTTACGTCCATGATCGTCGTCGAACTGGTCTGGCTGTGTAAGACGACGTGTTGTTGGTTTGTGTGAAATTGTTGCCTATGACGTTACAGCTATTCTTTGGATCCTCTGGGTGGCCACTGCGGGTGAAGCGGTTTATGCGAACGATCTCTTTTTCCCGGTTGGGTGCATTTACGTGAACAGTACCAATTCCGTGCACTCATGGTGTGCTGTTCTTGATTGCCACCGTTCTAGCTATTGTCAATGGAATGTGCCAAGAAACCCAAGCAATCGAAGCCTTTGCATTCCTGAACTTCATCATTGGTGAGTCATTTGTTTGTTTCTCCTACTTATTCTAAAGGTTTCAAGTTCTGCTCTACACCGGTTTCCTATCCGTCGTGACCGCGATTGCCGCAAGCCGTGGTCAGAGCGTCTGGTTGTCGTCCGTCAAGGAATCCTTCGGTTCTCCGGCTGGCCCAGTGGAACATCCCATGGCCGAGTACAATGCCTCGGTGCGGCCACAACCGCAGGTGCATCTCGCTGGGACCCCCCAGTATACTGCCGGCCCCACACAGCCCGGGGCTGCCCTTGGCGGACCGGCTATCAGGGTGTAATGTCACACGTTCCTGAAACGATGTGCTGGAAGTGACTGTGATTTGTTGGATTGGGGGGTAGGGTAGAAAATGTTTTCGTTCCAAATGTCAATGTTGTACTGCTGGCAGGGCATGTGCCACCGTCGGAGTTTCGGGAATGTCCGGTGTTGTGAATACGGACCACTGTCAGTCTGCAGGGCCAACGTTTCCCAGTTCGAGTGGAATTCGTTGTTTAGCCTCCTCGTCGTCGCCATCGTCGCTCTCACTGTCGTCGTCGTCGTTGCTGGTGGTATTTATACGACTCCATTGCCACCTTCACTGCACTCCTTTGCGCACTATTTGAGGGCTTCTTCACACGCTCTTCCACTAATTCATCCTTGTTTCGCAAGCATCGCAGGTGGGCAAATTTTCTCTTCACGTCAACGACATATCTCCTCCAACCCTAAGCACTTGCAAATTTCCCTTACTCACTCCACATCTTGCTCTACATCAGCTGAATTCGCAACAATGGCCCAACCCCAGGGTGATATACAAGAGCGGATCGCCGCGGCACGTCGTGAAGCAGAGGTCCTGAAGGAGAAAATCCGTGCGAGCAGAGAGGCTTCCGCTGATACTAGCCGTACGTGTTTCCCCGCCACGCGATACCATTCCCTTCCAGGATCCACGCAATGACCCTGTTCCTTTAGTGCGTGCGATGGCTGCTGAGGTTGACACACTCCCCCGGATCGTGATGCGACCTCGACGTGCACTCAAGGGACACCTTGCAAAGATTTATGCCATGCACTGGGCTGCAGATCGACGACATCTCGTCTCCGCCTCACAGGATGGCAAGCTAATCGTTTGGGACGCTTATACCACAAACAAGGTCCATGCAATCCCCCTTCGGTCGAGTTGGGTCATGACTTGTGCATACTCGCCGTCTGGAAATTTTGTCGCCTGTGGTGGTCTCGACAACATTTGTTCCATTTACAATCTCAACAGTCGGGAACCGAGTGGTGTCAGAGGCGCTCGCGAATTAAGTGCCCACTCCGGTTACCTCAGTTGCTGCAGATTTATCAATGACCGCCAAATAGTCACCAGCTCTGGTGACATGACATGCATGCTTTGGGACATTGAAGCGGGTGTGCGAGTTGTCGAGTTTAGCGACCATACTGGTGATGTCATGAGGTAACTGATCTTCCATGTGTCTTCCCAATCGCCTCACTCCAATATACTTTCAGTCTATCGCTCGGCCCCAACCAAAATGTCTTTGTCTCTGGTGCTTGTGATGCCACCGCAAAGCTTTGGGATATACGCAGTGGTCGCGCTACACAAACTTTCACTGGTCACGAGTCCGATATTAATGCTGTTCAGTGCGTCTAGACGTTGTCGAGGTCGTCTTTGTTTCTGAATCCTACTCATTAGGTTTTTCCCTAACGGCGATGCCTTTGCCACTGGTTCTGATGATGCCTCCTGCCGACTGTTCGACATCCGAGCAGATCGCGAATTGAATAGCTTCACCCATGACAACATCCTCTGTGGCATCACTTCAGTCGCATTTTCGATCTCTGGTCGTATCCTTTTCGGAGGTTATGATGACTGGACTTGCAATGTCTGGGATACGTTGAGAGGCGAGCGTGTGGGCGTTTTGACCGGGCACGAAAACCGGGTCAGTTGTTTGGGCGTGTCGGTCGATGGCATGGCCCTTTGTACAGGCAGTTGGGATAGCACACTTCGAGTGAGTGACTAGGCAGAACGCTCCCGCAGGTTTTGATGGCTGAGTTATCGTCTTCAGGTCTGGGCATGATGTTGAAAAATGGACTGTGACAATTCTTGTTTTTCCACGACACTCCCTCTTCGTTTCTATTTAGCCCTCGGTTCTGTCCTCGACCATCTGTCCATTGATATCGTTGCCATATTCTCACCCGCCTGCGTTACCTCTAACGCTCGCCTCGAGTCAATCCTTACAGGCCATTTGCAAGTCTCCTTTGTAGGCATGCACCCTTTCGCTGCTTTGGTATACATATATTGTCTCCTTACAGGTCATCTGCTTCTGCCCAATTTCTACCTCTGATGTTTCTTCCACTTGCTACCAACGCTGTGCATATTCCGTCGAGATTCAATCCATTTTTTTTCATCTGCTTATGATGGTCGACCCTATTCTCGCATAGTCTAGGATATCGCAATGTCCACTTTTAAGTAGAACTATAAAGACAAGCAGACGATGTTGACAGTCGGTTCGCCACGTCGCGTTGTACGGCTCGGGAGTCTTAAACAAGTCCCCGGCGGTAGGGTCCGGTTATTCACCGTGCATCTACAAACTTCAGCAGGGTCTTTCCTGACCACGAACGACTTAACAAGGTGTCATATCCATGTCTCAGGCTGAGGATGACCGAGCCGCAAGGGCTGCGAGAGCAAAGGCATTAGTACGCGTATGGCCATACTCCACACTTTGTCGAAGCTCACCCTTGCGCACAGCTTAAGAAGCGACAGCAGCAGAAGACCACTGTCGCAGGTTCTCGTAGTACCTCATTAGCTAGCCCCCCACCCTCTCGGTCTTATACCCCCGCTCCTGCAGAACTCACAGCACCACCCGAGGAAGGGAAGCGCGAGCGGGACATCAATGACCTGTACGTGCCCAGTGTCATGACATTTCAATATCTCTGAACAGGGTACGATTTGTATAGGTTCAGCCCCAATGATACCGACACGAATTGGATCGAGTCGTTACCTAAGGCCGAAGTTCCAGACGCGAATGCCATCGCCCAACCCCAGAGCCCTCGGCCTTTGCCAAAGTCCCCACCACCCCCTCAAGAGCGTGCGGGCACTCCGGCTTCCATCTCACAGTCCGTGACGACTCCTCTAGTCAACCAGCAGGTTCTGGACGACTTCCATAACCAACTGGCAGAGCAACGTCAGGTCATAGCCTCCCTGCGGACTGAGAACTCTACTCTTCGAACTTCTCTGACCCGCCTCGATGAAATCCAGACCGGTGAGTGGCTGACTTGCATCTCTGCTCGCCTTTCTCAAAGAGTGTGAGAGCAGATGCTCGAGAGAAGGCCAAAGCCCTTCAGGGGGAACATGCTCGCTGCAAGGCTCTCGAAGACGAGCTTGCACAAGCAATGGAGTCTCATGCCGTTGCCACACGTCGTCTTGGGGAACTTTCTCGAGAAAAGTCGCGATTGGGGGATCTACACAGTGTCGCTCAAACCAAGATTGGCAACTTGGAGACCAGTCGCCTTGAACTGGACCAAAGATTGAGTGAGTCGGGCAAAAAAGTCGATTCTTTGCAGTCCGGTATGTCCCACTTTTTTTTGTGAAGGCGGAACTCCATTGTGACATGATGACAGACATCCACCGGTTGACCTCGGAGTTAGGATCAGTACAACAGGAAGTTCACGATTCCCGGACTCACTCGACAAAGGTCGAGCAGGGACTCTCTGCAGCTCGCGGTCAGATAGAAGAACTACGTGCGAGTGCCATTGTGGACTCTAAACGATGGCAAGAACAAGATCAGAGTCGCCAACAGACTATTTCTCTTCTGGTCTGCGAGAAGGCCTCTCTGATAGCCTCAGTCCAGCGGTTGCAAGAGGTCGAAATAGGTACAGTTACTTTTGATATAGTGTGCCCGTTGCTGAAATCGTCATCCTTAGAGCTTCAGGAGAAGGAAAGCTTGTTCCTTGCTGAGCAGGCAAAGGCCCCCCAGTTGACCAAGAAGGTCCAAGATCTCGAAAACATTGCTGCAAAGCAGAGAAACGAACTTGAAGAAACCTTTTCTCGCGAGAAAGAATCGTTGGAGCGTGTCAGAGATCAGGTGGGTGTGGTATGTCACTCTTCGAGTCAGAACGGTCTTCATGTGCATGTAGGAACGCGAAATTCAACTCAGGAAAGCCGAGCTCGAGGAAGTACAAGCTGCTTCCAGTCAACATCAGCAACGGGTTCGCGAGTTGGAGGAGCAGATCGAGAGTGATGACAGAGCAGACAGACTGGAGATCTCTCTGAAAAACACTCAAGATCGTGCAGACGAACTCGAGTTCCAGCTCAACAAAGTACAACAGGTGCGTTCTCGATGCGGTTGTTCTCATGCCGGACTGATGCCGCTCCCCAGTCGCATACAACCATCAAGAGCGAGAGAGACAACTTGGAATCACAGCTTCGCTTGAAAACCGAGAGCGAGGCGGATTGGAAGGCTCGACATTCTAGCCTTGAAGGTGACCATGCCGCAATACAAGGACACCTGCAGTCCGCCAACAATCGTCGTGACGCTCTAGTCGAAGAGCGCGCCTCATTACAGTCGCAGGTGGAGTTCAACCAAAGTGCAGTCAAGCAACTCCAGCAAAAACTTGGGGAACTCGCTTCAGAAGTGACCTTTAGCGACAGGGCGCTCCAGAATGTCCAAGGAGAACTACGTGCTGCTCTTCGTCGCGCGGAAGAGTCAGAGAAGACGCAGAAGGACCTACAGGCCGAAGGGACAAGGCTCATGCAATCTTTGGAGGAGATGAGACCCAAGATCGTTGAGTTGACTTCTGTCAAACTTGAGTTAATGGAGCAGATAGAGAGGCTGGAGCACGAAAAGAGGTCTCGTGATACGCTCATCTCCAAACTTGAAATGGCTCTCAACGAAGGGACGGAACGGGAGGCAGAGGCGGCGAAGCTACGGAGAGAGTCGGACACGCTTCGGGAGAAAGACAATCGTTCGTTACAGCAAAGCGTCGCAGATCTACAACGGGGCTATTCCTTGCTTGAAGCCGAGCTCCAGTCTGCACAGGCGACTGTGAAGACATTGGAAGCTGAGCGTACGCGAGTGCGGCAGGCAGAGGTGCGACAAGCGGATCTCAGCAACCGGATACATGCAGAAGCACGGCGCCGGGAAGAGGAAATCTCCCAATTGGAATCCGCCCTGGCTTCGTCGCGCAAGAACGAAGCAGAACAATCTCAGTTCATCAATCACTATCGGACAGAGATCGAGGCTCTACAGAACGACCTGGCGGTCAAGGAGGAAGAACTGGAGAGCGTACAAAAGACGCCCATCACCGACGACGGCGTTCGGTCGTTGGACGACGAGATGCTGAGCGCCGTAAAACAACAACATGCCATCGAACTCTCGTCTGCTCAATCTCAGATTCGCGCGCTGGAGACCGCCGTGTTTGAGGCGCAGGACAAGGCGCATCGGTTCCAACGACAGATCCATATTCTGGAGGACCAACTTGCGTCGCGTTCCGTTTCGAGGGCTACGTCGAGGCCCTTTTCCCCCGTCGCGCGACCTTCCAGTCGGACGAGCAGCGATCTGCGGCGCGGATCGTTCGGCTCCAAGTCGAGCGGTCTTGTCGCACCCACTCGATCCGTCTTTGACGTTGGACTTTCGCCGGAAACACGTCATAAGCGTCAAGTCAGCCTGAGCATGCTGAAAGCCAGGATCGAAAGCGAGACTGCCGCTCATAGACACACTCCACCGCCAAGGGGTCTGTCCCCCGTCCCAGATGCGTCCTCGGACGTAGACTCCCATTCTCATCGACCCCAGTTTATGGACGAATCGCACATCTTTTGGTGTCACTCGTGTCGTGGAGAGTTGGTCATTCTGTGATATCCTTCCTACTTAGCACCCCTCGTTGTTCTGATGATACTAACTGATATTAATTAATGTGATTATACGTATCCGACTTGTGAAATGCAAAAAGTGACCGATGAAAGGTAACTATTCCGGGTGAAAATATACATACATAACCAAGAAACAACATATCAACGAGAGAACGGATCTTGCAGTGTTCGGAGGCTCCTTACTCGGTGCATTAACACCTAAACGTTCCGGGTGAGCTTCCCAAACAGCTACACGAGGCGGGTATAATACTTACCTCGACCTCCTGGGGCTGCAGTGTACCGCGCCCGCGTTCCTCCTCAACGCCTTTCTCGATGCTCTCCAGAATATCGTGGATCAGTTCTCGATAGTTGACTCCGAAAAAGTTGGCCAACTTGGCTGCTTTTCGTCGCCGAATCTGGAACTGCGATGCCTCTGGAGAAGCATGGAACTCGGATGAGAGCGATGTCATGGACGGGTTGGATGGAAGCGAGTGTCGTCGTTCCGACTTGAAGGAGGTCGCATTCGAAGCACGGCGAGGGTTGACTGGTCCTTCCTCCTCTAATGGTGACTCGTCGACTTCCTCATGAAGGAAACGATGAAGCTCGACGAGAGACTTGCGATCGTCCTTAAGCGAGCATAAGTGCATGCACACAAGTAAAACCACAAACACGTACCCGATCAATAATGTCAATCAAGGAATTCAGAGAGTGCTGATAGTTGAGATAGACAGAGGATTGGGCCAGCACTTCTTGGAACCCTGACAACGTTTCGGGATATGAATCAGCGAAGGATTGCGCAAACGAGGAAGGGCTGGATTGAGGAGTGTCTTCTTGGTGAGGAAGCAGACACCTCGAAGAATCCGATGGACCTTGGCGGTTGGTTGTCTTACCCATGTACGCAGATTGGTTCGGGTTCCGAGAGCTGGAAGAAAGATCAAGAGTTAAAATGTAGGGATTGAGACCGGTAGGGGACGTCGGCTGGGAAACTGGCACTGTCGGGCGATTCTGACGGGTATGGAAAAGCACCTGAGGTGGCGGAGTACCGAATACCTGTAGATCGAGTCAGTAATGTCGAATGTACAGGGAGACGGCAATACGTACCCTTTCCATTTTCTGTGCCCGGCGGACGTTGAGTGCCTTCTCCCTTTCGTCCAACTCCTCGTGGCAACGACCAAAGTCATCCGAACGTGCATTGTTGTGCCCGCGAAGCCGATGCTCGCCGTTGCATTCTTCGCGGCTCGCAAGGGGGGGCAGAGGGGGCCCAAATACACTCCCATTAACAGCCTCTGGAGGAACGCGGGAGCCAAGGAAACGATGGAGCCTTGCCAACTTTTCTCGTTTTCGTCGCCTTTCGGCTTCGGCTTGCGCCTCGGAATCAAGTGACTCGACGAGAGAAGGCGTCGAACTGCTCTGGTGTAGAGATCTGCGCTTATTCTGATGTGGCGCAAAAGTGCTGAAACACGACAAATCATCCTCACGGATCTCCTCATCTGATAGATCGATAAACGATCTCGTAGATGCAGCTTCCGGCGAATCCAAGACGTCATGCGAGTCAGGAGGTCCCTTTGCTGCCGTCCCATCCTCGTCATCCACATACAACCTAAAAGAACTCGTCGCCAAGGGAGTCGAGTGTCTGCGACCACCCGGAGACCAGAGGTCATCCATCTGCCATGGAGCCGAAGGTTCTGTCTTCATACCAGAACCTTTGAGAGAAACTGAGACCGACACGGCATGCCGGTGGCTTTTCTGTTTCGTGAGCAAGGCTGCCAACGAAGGCGAATGCAATTTCTTTGATACGCGAGGTTCGTCCGGGTCAGCGACTGGCGCCTCCGTACCTGGGATCCTGCCGAAAACGCGAGCGAGCTTACGGTTTCGCCGAATACGGTCTGCTCGTTCATTTGCACCGAGCTGATTCGTCGTAGGGGGTAGAGACGATAGTGAATGATAAACAGGATGTGGCGACAAAGACACAGAGCGCTTCTTTGATTTGAGCCTCCTGCCACGTTCGGAAGCCAACTCTGGCACTGAGCGCTTGTCGATAATTTCTTGTGGGGGACTAGGTGGTGGTGCAAACTCGAGGGGGGAGTAAGGGGAAGGCGGTCCCGAGACTGGTTGGAGCCGTGTGGGATGGATACGTTCCACGGAGGGACTGGGTGGCGCAAACGTTATGGAGGAGAGTGCGACAGAAGACGAAGAAGAGTCTGCGTTGGGATACGGTGAAGACAGTTGATGCACGGTAAGAGATGTAGGACTTGGAGGAGCGAATCTCATGCTCGCCAGAGAGGTCGATGAAAGATTATAACGCGAGGTAGAGTAGAGGTTGGAAGGGGGGATGCTGATCGATTGAAGTTGGCGACGAGATGAAGAGATTCCCTGGGGGCTATCCTGGATATTACAAGAATTCGATTCGTCGGGAATAGATGGGGAAAAGAAATCAATGAAGGATAGATAATCGTGGCCGGTGAGAGTGTCAACGGATGGGAACCGTGACGATGGATTATGAGACATAGAAGTGGAGGGTAAAGATAGGCGAGGCAGAAGATGTGCTGCGGGAGGCGGAGCGATGAGAGTTGTTGGGCTGTTGACTGAGCCTGACTCAAAGTTGGTTGAATACGAGCGTGTCGAAGCGGTTTCAGAGAGTTCAGTGTGTGGTCCCTGCTGTGGATGAGATGTACTGGACCTGCATGACAACTGTCGCGATGGGATGTGATTGACCCGCCAGCACAAGAATAGAAAGACGTACGACAGTGGCTGTATCGGTGTCACCAAACCTGGAAGCTGGTCTAGAGACAATTTGAGCGGGTGCGGCAGGCACCTGCCTCTTTTGTCTATCTATGGCTGCGGCGTTCAGCTAACGCAACGCCCGTAGCCGAGAGATCGGGTTACCTTGCACCGCATCAACGTCGCCACACTCGGTACGGTCGTTACGACGTAACCCAGTCGCGGAGCCGGAGAAGAGGTTGAGAGAATCGCGACCCATCCACAGTATTTTTTCAACCTTTGACGGACGATGAGGATCCGATGCACTTGCGCGGCCCCGGGTCTCAGCCGCATATCGCGATAGCTCAGACTTCGGCACGACCGGACAAGTCTTATCGGATGGTTTCGGTGTCGGGTGTTCATCTGGAAAGGGGAGGTGAGTGTCAACCAGAAGTCTATCACGGCCTGTGCAATACCAATGTCAGAGTGTGGTGGTGTATTGATAGGTTCCAAGATTGGGGTGGGATTGAGGTACGGATTTGGGGTCACCGGTCGGGAGGAAGAGGCCGACGTTGGTTGGCACGCAGCGTCACCATTAGGCCAGAAATCAGAAGCGAACTTCCTCCGTTGTGCCTCCTTGCTACGCGTCGTGGGAAATGGCTCCTGTTCACGTTGACCTGTCTTGAGACTACGACTCTTGGCTTTTCGCGGCGGGGGCGGCGGTAGGCTGATGGGAAATTCTGGTGAGGTCGTGTAGTACGCGCTCGTGGGCGACTCGGAGCTACTGTTGCGGCGGGTGAGTTCATCGTGCTGGAGCAAGGCTTCGAGGTTTGGCGAGATTTGGAGAGGATGCCCCAGCTTGGGGACTGTAACGACCAGCGGACGCGAAACAGGAGAGACGGGTCGTGGAGGTGTAGCAGCCATGCGAGAGAAAATGTGGTAGATCCTAAAACAATGTCGAGGAAGAAGAGTTGTGGAAAAAAGATCCGGAGAAAACAAAAAGTAAACAAGTCGGTGGGCCGCTTAATTTGAACACCGTCCCGTAAAACCGTCCATGCCTCCTGTCATCCTCGCCGTAAATTCCCTACACTC
>JBBPND010000260.1:0-15861 GCA_038090655.1 Gastroboletus turbinatus
AGTCACATGCTCAGTTTCTCACACTAGCGTTTTGCTATCTACTATAGTATCTACAGATTTTGGTAGCCATGTTGTGTTAATAGCAACTAGGCTTGCTTTGGGCGAAATATTTGATTTCTCCCTGATGTTCTAATGAAATATTCCCAATTTTGGGGGGAAGGTAGCTTATACTAAAGGTCATCTGGTCCTGAAGTATTGAAGGATTCTAACCGCTGCAAGTGGTAGAATTTATCGTTTTCAGGTGGTGGGTTGTTCTGCTGACCATGCATCTAACTAGTTTGGTGCAGGTCAGCGACCAACATGGCATTGTGCCCCCCCAAAAAACCTCGGGGATCCTGAATGCAGAAAGCTCAAGGCAAAACAATGGAGAACCTCTATTGAGTTTGACTTACCCATCATCCTTCTGAAACTGTGGGCTAACAGTCCATATTCCAACGGTGAGACACAAAGAGAGAGGTTGGTGCACAGCACAATGATGTTGGCCATGGCAATCCAGTGGGCTACGTCCTATGTCCCTTCTGAATGGTACGCGCGTCGCTACAAATACCATCTGAGGACATACCTCGAATCTGTCAAGTCAATATATTCTGAAATCAACTGGTGACCGAATCACCATGCAGCTTTGCATCTGGACACCTTCCTATGCCGATATGGAACTCTTCACAGATGGTGGATGTTTCCTTTTAAGAGGATAATAGGGTGCTTGCAAAAGACGAATACGAATTACAAAATGGGCGAGTGTTTAAATCATTAAATTGAAGAGGTTCTCATCCATAAGACAGGTGAACTTGAGGCAATGATGCTGACAACATTCTGTGCAGCTGCAAGAATCAAAGCAGTCTTGAAGCACTCCGAAGCACCAGCTGTTGTAAAGAATGCAAATAGCATTTTAAAACAGTGCAGTGGTACATCTGACGGTGAAGCCCTCCCACCTGATATGGATATCTTCCGATCAGTCACCCTCGAGGACAGCGACAAGTACAACATTGCAGGTGTAGGGAAGGTCATCAAGGTTAATGCAGCAATGAAGTTGACGCTAGCTAAGGCCAACGTGAGCATGGAGGAAGACACAGAAGTGGAGACCTTCTTGTGCTTCACCATGTCAGGGCTGAAGTATGCAACCTGCGCAGCATCAAGTGCTGACTGTAATGCTTTTTGGGAGGCATCACCTGGGCAGCTTGTTCCAGGGGTTATTGAGCACATCTTCACAGTAAAATCGGCAAAGAACAATCAAGAATTGTTTATTGCAATGCGAAGGAACTTACTGATTCCAACAAATTTCAAAGACCCCTTTGATTGGTACAAGATTTTGGAGCGGCTTTATGGAGGTATGAGTATGGAGACAAGCTGAGTGTCTTCCCTGTGTTAGGAAGCACTTACTGTCACGCAATCAACATGCCTTGGGATGGAGGACTAAAAGTCATAAAGCCACTAAGTAGGGTAAGCGTAATGCAAAAAAAAAATTAGACTACTCCACTAACCATGCTCACAGTAGATTCTTCTTTGAAAAGCTAGTATCCTGATAAGGTGGAGGAACAGAACTGTATTGTAAAGTAGTTGGCACGCAAAGCTGGGAGCTTGAAACACAATGTGTCAGACTCACTCTGAACCGCAGCTCGGGGCATTGCAAATTCAATTTCAGGTATAGGGGCTGCTGCTTGTACAGGAGGCATGAGCAGATAAGTTAGACAATGAGAACACAGGAATACCAATCACAGAATGACAACACACCCTTGACAGATTGAGTGACTGATAATCACGAATATCTTGGCAACATGAGTGGACAGTAGACAATTGAGAATGTAAGGGGGACCTACTTACAAGACAACGACAACCGACATGGCACCCAGGGTGTATTGTTTACACTTTTTAGTTGGCTTATTGGGTCTTTAAAGCTTCATTCCAGTACTTAGATTATTTAGACTTCTAGGTTATTTATTGTCTACTACTAATACACAACCAAGGTTGGCCTAGGGTGGCATGACATAGCTTAGATGATAGTGGAAAGTGGAAGAGTTGCGCGTGTGAAGATTCGCCCCATAAATAGTGCTCAGCGATTTTAGACATGTGACTTCCACATTAGGTTGCTGAGTTCAGACTTGTCCAGCAGAGCGCCACGCACTATTTAGGCAGCCACTTGGGCAAAATTTTCTTTCTTTCCTACTCCCATTCCCCCACAGCGACCCAAGTGGCGAGATACCACTAAGTAGTACTGTAGCTATGTCAATAATTGTAGTAACTGAGCGCCCAACAAGACAATAAAGTAAAGTAAAGTATTAGAGGTTGAGATTCATGGTATTTCCAATTCTGATCTTCTGATCCAGACCATGAATCTAGGCCATGTCACATGCAGTCCCGATGGACATGCGATCATGATTAACGCTATTCATACTTCTATTTGATATTGCTTCTAGACCCATGATGTCATATGTCTCTATGATGACATCACAGGTACATGATGTCACTTATGATGTCATGCTTAGTGGATGCTTACTGATCAACTCCACCTATTACCAATACTTTAGTAATAGAGTTTAGCTACTTATAGCTATACCCTTTGCCCAGGGTTAAGGGCATTACTACTTACAGGTAGCTATATAGCCTCCCTGTAGTCCTATATAAGAGATGCCCTTATGGCTTAGTCTCTATCACAGAATCCAGGACATTCATTCCACATCCTTACTGCCTTCACACCTCGAGCACCCACTAGTCAACTGCCTAGTCACCTGCCCACTTGACTACTCAAGAGCTTTATCTCAACCAACAAGAACTTGCTCTGTGAGTTCTCCCACAGGAGATCTACCATCCCTTCTTGTCCCTGCATAACGGAGTTCCCTTGAACTTCATTAGATTATGAGCTCCACTTAAAACCAGCGGTAAACCACTCCTAACTGTTGTTCACATACGTCTTCACAATGCCTACTACTGTTGCAATGTGCACAAGTTCTTGGTTGATGTCGTTGATGACAGTCATTACCCAACTGATCGCCACCAGACTTGTCTTTGCGGTTGGACAACCTGCTTTAGCAGAGTCACTGGACTTTGTCCAGTATATCCTGATGTCTGGAGAGTTGATCTTCCAACGCACTGTCGGACAGTTTCAACTATACTTCATACATCAGATTGGTACTCAAATGTTTAACCTTTACGTCATCCTGACCATTTAGGACAGCGATGAGGTTAGTACTGAACCAGAACCCAGACCCAGAGGTTCCAGCTTTCACATCGTCCCTCCCAGTATCCTGCTCCATCTTTGCTGCCCACAGTGTCACCAAGACCTAGAACCCAGTGAAGTTTGTCACCACGCGTCAAACACTGTGATTCGCAGAAGTTACGAAGATTCGATAGAGGATCACGTGCGACAACCCTTCATTGTCACCACGCACGTATCTGCAATCCCAAACCTCCAAGGTGGTTTCTCAAATCGTACACCACCACCGCCTCCTCTGTACCGTCCTTCGGTCTCTGACACTCTTCAAGAAAACTTGACTGATTGATGTCGCCTATCTCCTTCTGAGATATCACCTAGCTCTATTCGCATGGCTGCAAATACTTTGCAACCTGGACAATGTTCAGTCTTTGGTGTTCAGTACTCTGATACTCCTTACTCGGATATGCCACCTGAAGCAAGACGTCCAGGAGAACCCATCACGCCGCCCGAAGAAGCTAGTAATGAAGAGTCATCAGAGATTCCTTTGCAGATCGTTCCTCCTATCACTGGCTTCATTCCACCTCCATCTGGTTCACTTCGCATTCCCACTCCACATCCATCATCAACTCTGCTACCACACCCTTCAGATGAAGGACCTGAGCACATATTACGTTATACTGCTCAGAGAAATGATTCGACACTGGCATTTGACTTTACAACACCTCCGCTAGTAAATCATGCCTGAACTTTACCAAATGGTATTAGAGAACCCAACTCCTCTCCAACGTGATTCCTTCACCTTCTCGCCAATATATCAGGCCTCCAACAATGAGTACATACTGCTGGAGAGAGAAGGCCAAGACGCTCTACACGAGCACCATCCAATGAGAATGTTCACCCTCCGTTACATGAACTTTCACAGATTCATGCAGCTGCCACCTCTCAGTCTCCTGGCCCCTCTGAAGTGAGTGTACCACTACAACAAGGTACGCGGAGAGGTCAAGCAAATAGACATAGGACCCATGTTTCCTGCAGGCTCAACTTCAAATGGATCTCATGTTTAACCAAGTGTTGGGATCATACTGTCTCGTGCAGCCATTCGAAATTCAAATGTGTGAGACGAGAGCTATGCACACGGTCAATTCCTTTGCTTTTCCCCTGGAGACTCTTTCATTAATGTACAAGGGTGCCAGTTGGGCTTTCTCCACCATGTCTTATGACACCACTCATCATGTCCATGTACACTCCCAAGGATACGAGATCTTACGGTGCTCGACTTTCCCGCATGAAACTCATCAACACCTACAAGAATCGCTAGAGGCCAATTGGATTTGGAGCAGACAGCACTTACGTGCAGAGCGAGGACAGGACCTACATCCACCGTTGCAATATGAGTGGAACATTCATTTCAATGCTTGGCACAGACACCTTACCTCTTCAGATCCCCACTACCGTGCTCAACGTCAGTGTATCATCAAGAATGCTCAGACCCAATATGAGCTTGACACCGTTTATGAAGCACTTAGAGGAGGACCTGTACGAAGAAGACATTGAAAAGTTGCAGCTGAAGGTGAACTCAAGCGAAGACTTCTCAAGCTCGCTTGAACACCTCTTTTATGCCTCCATTCCTTCCACATGGCCAATGCCCTATACTTCTTCTCATGCATATCAGTTCAATTTTGTTTCACCATATATGAACTTCCTTTGCCTTAATGCTTGCTTTCCAACTATAGTTTTTCCCTACACCTCATCAGGCGACCTAGAGATCTGTGTACAAGAAGGCTACATTACCAATGTTTACGTTGGTAATCCCCATTACTTTGGGAGTCTGGACTTCATATTGTTTGAATGTCATGCCTTCTTACTGTTGAGAAATCAATGAGTCACTACCACAACTCTAGAGGGAACTGAAAGCATCGAAAGCAGAGAGACACGCATATTGGGCAAGCCAATGGAAGAGTAAGCAGCAACGAACACATGGAGGAAGCTATGGAGCTACTACCATGGGACTGCTTACCACTTCCTTTGATTTTTTGTCATATCTGTTGGAAACATTCATGAATGCTGATTTATTCATAGATTTTCTCTAGATAATGGCCACCCTACCTACCTCCAACGAGCTCAATATTGACTCTTCTGTTTTATCCCGCATTGCTGTTCTTGCTGGACAAAGCAACTACTCCACATGGTGCACTTGCGTTCAATCAGCGTTACAAGCTTATTTGGTTTGGGAATTCATCAATGGCACTCTCACTTACATCTTGCAGACTACCCCTGCAGACCAGCAAAAGTGAAAGATGCTCGATAGGCGCATACTCAGCTTCATCGCCAGTACCATAAATGATTCCCTCACCAACCATGTCAATTTCAACTGGTCCGACATCACCACTTGCCCATCAGTTGCGAAAGCACTATGGGATAAGTTTGCTGCACTTTTTGGCAAAGCAGGCTTATCTGGCCAGTTCTACCTGTTCCATAAAATCATCAGGTCATGAGTCTCACCACATACCGCTGCTGAGGATATCAGTGGCATATCTCAGCTGTATGACCAGCTTGTCCACACGGGTTTAAACCTCCTGCAGTCATTCTGTGCCATGCTACTTCTCACCCAACTCCCCGATGACTACTTCCAACTCTCATCTATCATCACACAGACACTGGAGGAAAATAAATTTACAATGGATGAAGTTTCCCAGGGAATCCTTTCAGAAATGAACCTTTGTGCTACTTGCCAACCACTTGGTCAGAGGATCTCTGCAGTTGCAGCAGAACCCTCTAACTCGGCCAACAGAACTGCTGTGATACATTGCAGCCCTCCACAACAAAATCAGTGGAAGGGTCAATGCTCCCAACAACTGAGGCCTCTGTATCAGCCTCACAATCCCCCTGCTCAACACAATGAGCAGAGACAGCAGAACCCTCAACCTGAAAACACTTACTGGTTGAAGAGAAACTTTAAGCCGAAGGGAAACATCCAATGGGCAGCCAAGTGGCAAGATAACCGCAAAGGGAAAGAATGTGCACATAAAGTAATTGGCGTCACCAACGAAGTCATAGGAGAATATGGAGAATACGAAGGAGCATATAAGGAGGAAAGTCCCCTAGACCCTGAATTTCGGTTCACGGATCATCTCGACGAGGAACAAGCTCCCATTGAAGAATCAGACTCCAATTCCTCCATGATCGTTCATCATGGCTGGCAAGACGACCAGGGAATGACGGAGAACACCATGGACATCGCCATGGCTGGACCCTCGACCAGGCCCTTTCAATTCAGCTTCTCAGAATGCCTGTTCTGAAGAAGCACCAAAGCTGATCATCGGGCAAAAGAAGAAGAAGCAGAAGAAGTCTGTAATGCTATCGCTCGGAGTATTAGTATCGGGCAGGGAGCATTTCAATTCTTCATACACCCTCAAGACACTGGAGGCTCTTCCCACCACAGCTCATGCTGATGGCCCTGTGGCAACCCCACAGGAGTTTGGGGGACAATTGTACAATGACCAAATCTTGTACATGTATGACAATGAACCAAATGACTACCTTGATGACTATTATCATGGCGCTTTCGCGCTAGGAGGAAATCCCAAAAATCAGATGTTCGCCAAGCAACACTGGATGATTGAGGGTGGTTGTACCAACCACTTGTCCCCTTTCCTCAATGATTTTGTTCATCTTGGTACAGGAGTCAGAACTGCATCCATTGCTAATGGCCAACAAGTATCTATGCATGGACCCCGGAAAGGTCATCGTGCGACAACAGAACAGCAAACTACCTGCTGTTACTCTACAGGAAGTGTGGTATACACCCACTGTGAAACACCAACTTGTGTCGGTTCCAACCTTAGCCTCTCAAGGCTACAAGTGCAAGATTGCCAATGGCAATACACATATCTGGAACACATCGAGAGATCTGGTGATTGAGGTGAAAGCCTTAGACCCCAGTAACAACCTACACTGGTTTCAGTCTGCACAGATTACTCCAGTTTTAGGCATCAATTCCTCGATGGTGGATAACTCCTATCAATTGTGGCACAACCGAATGGGACATCCGTCAAAAAACATGATTCGACGGAGACCTGCAGTGCTTATGGGTTTACCCATGGTCTCTATACCTGCAATACTATAGCTGTGTAGAGGTTGCGCTCTTGGAAAAATAGCTGATTGCTCCTTTCTGTCCTCTGATAAAAGGGCTGCTCGACCTCTTGCTCTAGTCCACATGGATCTTGTTGGTCCAATGCTGACTAAACCACAGTCGAGAGCCAAATACATCCTTACTTTCATTGATAATCACTCCGGTTTCACCCTTGTTGTGTTTCTACACTCCAAGGATGCTGTCGCTCAACACTTTCAGTCACTCATCTTATGGGCTAAGACATCAACTGGTCTTCAGCTCACCTCTGTATGTTCAGACCAAGGAGGGGAGTTTCTGAATGAGAAACTTCCAATGTTTTTCTCATCCAGAGGCATTACGCATCAAACCTCTGTTCCCCACACTCCTCATCAAAACGGTCATGCTGAGAGGTTCAATAGAACACTTTTGGAGAAGGCTGAAGCAATGCGGCATCATGCATGTCTACCGCCTTCATTTTGGCAGGATACTGCTGAGACTGCACTACACATCCACAACTGACAACCCATGCGTCATCATGATTGGAAGACTCCTGTTGAACTCTTCAATGAGAAAAAACCTGATGTTTCATACTTCAGGACATTTGGCACAAGAGCATACATTTTCATTCCACCTGAGCAGAGAATGAACAAGCTATCTCCCAAGGCCAAGGAAATGGTTTTCATAGGGTATGAACCAAACACCAAAGGGTACTGTTTCTGGTCAAACCAGAGACACTGTGTCCTTGTTTCAATGCATGCACTATTTGATGAACATGTTTTTCCATACTGTTCCAGAGATGGAGATTTCCGACCTGCTCCTATTCCAGTTGAATCTGAAGAAGCTGAAGAACATACTGGCAATAAACCAAGTGATCACAACCAGCATATGGAAGCTCCCAATCATGGAACTTGAGAACCATCACAGGATGTCTATGTACAACTTTTGCTAGGTTTAGGTCAAGATCCCAATCACTGAAATCCATAAGATGCTGGACAAGCATCGGAAGATACCAATGATTATTGAGGAAGAATGTGAAGAAGCAGAAACACAAGAAAAACAAGAAAAACCACTGCTCTCACCTCTATTCTTCGACTCCCCAGAATCAGACCAAACAAGGTCAATGCACACCACACGTCCATCCTCATCATCATACGACCCGCATCGAAAAGAGATCTCACCTATGAAACCTGGAGTGAAAAGACCACCTGCAGGATTTCCAGGCTCATTACATGATCATCATCACCACAAGCACTATCAGCTTAGCAGCTCCCCTGATTCAGAAACAGGAGAACAACCATCACAGCTCACCAGCCCATGACTACTTGAACAAGGAGCCAAAGAAGTTCCTAACGTCGTGCGCATACCAGTTGAAGTACCACCATGGGCAGTTATGCCACTTGGATGGTTACCACTGAGACAACGAGTCAATGAGCCATTACCTCTCTTTCGAGTGAGACCACATCAACACTGTCCTACCATGGATGAGGGATCAACCTTCCGCCCTCCTGTTGAACAGAGAAGATCTAGCTGCATACCCAGAGCACGGATCATTCTCGACAATGCTTATGGAGATCAAACAGGTGTGCAGATCAAACAGGAAATACAAAGAGGCCTAGGAAGGATTGAGGAGGAGCATGAAATGGTCCAGTCATGACAATCTGCACTATCTCAACCTCCACAATCTAATGATGATGAAGACTTGGGACAAATATATAGTTCCCAGTGGATCAAACAGCACTTCATCAAAGCTGTTGATGCAAATCCAGGAATACCAAAGCAATACAGAGACATCATGAAATTGCAACCTCATGAACGTACACCCTGGATGGATGCCATGAAGGAGATGAAATCCTTTCATGAATGTAAGGTATGGATTTTGGAAGGCCTACCTAAAGGTCGTCAGCCCATCAAAGGGAGATGGGTTTATGCCGAGAAATCTGACAGACGCCTCAAAGCACACTTCATCATAAAAGGATTCACAAAAGTTTTTGGAATAGAATGGTGCCAATACCTACTTGGCTCACTGAATCCAGTAACAATTCTTACTAATCACAAGAATCTCACCTACTTCAAGGAACACAGAAAACTCTCTCACTGGCAAGCCAGATAGCTTCTCTTCCTCCAGGATTTCGACCTGGTATACATTGCTTTACCTGGAACACAGATGGCATCTGCAGATGCTCTATCCCACTGAGACACTGTTGACACCTCTTTCGACAATGCCAACGTCCAAATCCTCCCTGATGATGCTTTTGAACACCAAGTCCATGCTCTTGATGTTGATCTGGCAGACAAAATCCTCTATTCCACTGCTACCGACCCTCTTGTCATTTATGCTCTCCATCACATGGATAAAAAAGAACCCCTCTTTGACCAATCCACTGCTGATGAATGGTCCTTTACCAATGGACAACTCTATTTCTGCAAGTGTCTATACATCCCTGATGACACTTGAATGATCTTGTCACCTCCATCTATAATGGTTTGGAAGGTGGCCATGGTGGTCACCTCCACACTGTTGCCCAGGTTTCTAAATATCACTGGTGGCCTGGACTTTTCTCCTATGGCCGACCTTGTGTGCTAGGTTGTGCCATTTGCCAGGCCAACAAAGTACAAACCCATCCCACCATTTCTCCTGTCAAACTGCTCCCATTTGCTGCATCTTGTCCATTCCAAAATATTTCAGTGGACCTTATCATTGCCCTTCCCTTGGTTGGGGGCTTTGATTCTGTTATGGTCATAGTCGACCATGGCCTCAATAAGGGGGTAATTCTCAAAATCTATTGATGCCACAGGTATTGCCTGCCTTTTCTTTGAGAATGTCTTCAAACACTATGGTTTACACAACAAAGCGGTCTTTGATCAAGGCCCACAATTTGCATCCACATTCACACAGGAACTTGCCCACCTCCTCCAATATGATGTAGCCCCTTTTACTGCCTATCATCCACAAACTGACAGAAAATTGAACATTACAATCAAGAATTGGAAACTTACCTTCATAGATTCTGCAACGGCCAACCCCACAAATGGTTAAAACTCCTTCCCATGGCAGAATTCACCCATAATTCTGCCATTCACTCTATAACTGGACAATTCTCATTCTTCTTAACCATGGGATACGAACCCCATTCCTATCCACCTCTTGATCACACCTTCCTCCCTGCTCTTAAGCAATAACTCTCCCACATTGAGTATGCACTAAAAGAAGCCGAAGCTTCCTACACCCTTGCACAACAAAAAATGAAGGAAAGAACCTTCTCTCACTTCAAACCATGGACAATTGGTGACAAGGTCTGGCTAGAAGCCCCAAACTTGAAACTACAAGCCCCATCCCAGAAACTATCCCCCAAACAAACTGGCCCCTTTGAAATCACACAAGTTGTCTCCTAGGTTGCCTATCAATTAAAACTCCCTAAAGAATGGAAGATCCATGATGTATTCCATGCCTCCCTCCACTCCACCTACTGAGAAACTCCGGAACATGGCCCAAACTTCCCACAACCCCCTCTGGAACCTGTTGGAACAGAAAAAAAATATGAAATCAACAAGATCATTAAACACCAAGGCACAGCTAACCAAAGACAATACTTGACTCACTGGAAAGGATATCCTGGCTCCAAATGAATGTGGGAATCTGAAGGAAACTTCAAGAATGCCAAGAAAATCCTCAAAGAATATAAAAAGAGGCATATACTTTGAATCCCCCCATCATTCAAACATGGACATTATTCTCACCATCTTCCTCTATGCCTCCTTTGTTACTCTGCTCCTAGTCCTCCAGTTCACCTTCTTTGGCTCTTGCTTCATTTTGACATCTTCATCAGCCCTCTTTTCATCAGATTCACCTGGGATGACCCAGCCACATACCCCCTCATTCAGAGGGAGATCCTCGCCCCAGAGGACCCAGCTCCAGAACCCATTCCCAGCAACAATGGATGAGGAGACCAAGACAATACTGGATGGCCAGAACCCCAGGGATGGCAACCACCCACTCCTCCTCCCAATAATGCACTTGCCCTTCCACCACCTACAGCACCTGGCCCTGATCCCACTTTCCCATATTGGTCCAGCTTCCCTTTTCCCATTCTCTCCCCAGATTTGCTCAATATCTGGGAGCACCCACAGCCAATCCAATTCTGGTGCCTTCTGAAGAGGAACTTGTCCTGATTCTTCCCACAGAGGCAGGACCTCTGGGAGAACTCATGTTGACAGAAGAGGAAATAGCCTTTGTAGAAGGCACATAAAAAGGGACCTCGAACCCTGACCTACTCCATGTCTGTCCCCTTTCACCCCCATGTCTGTCCACCTCTCCAGACTCCCCCCCTATGCCCATTGTCTCCTCTATGTTGCCCTCCTGGAGAATAGGGAAGTCCGGCAAACTCACTCACCTCTTCCAATTCTACTCCATCATTCAATCCCTTTTCTTCCGGGCCACCTGGTACCCAGCAAGTACCCATATCTTCAGAGCCTACTCTAGCCAAGGGGAAGCACAAAGTGTGCCAGGAGTCATGCATTGAGCAAACTTTGCTCATAATTCAGACCCTTGTTCTTGACCTCCTCTACATTGGAGAATTTGACCTCAATATCACCTTACTCCCTTTGGAAGTCCTCAACATTGTCATCCACCCAATCCTCCTCTCTCTTACCAAAGAAGAGTGCAACCATTATCATGATGACTCTATCCCCAATCCAAGAGACTCCCTGTCTCACCAAATCACCAGAGATGCTTCACCTTGCTTCATTCCACCTGTCCACAGAAGCCTCAGCATTGGACAAGCTGATAGCCTTACTGGAACAAGAGCTACAGGAGACCAGAACTCCTCTGATGATACCATCATTACCCACTCTCCTACTCACTCAAGAACCCCCTCCTCCTTATTCTCTCCCATCTTCGCCCCTCCACCCAGGGACTCCCTTCCCAACCATTATAGGAGGCTCTGCCATTAATGCGCCAAAATTTTCACAGGATTATCCATTAATGTTCCTTCCAGTAATGTTTCCCCCTTATTGGAAACAGCACCTGTGAGATGTGCAACTGACCCCATCCAACCATGTAATGAAGTTACCACAGGAGTATTCACTATTGAACCTGCACCTCCTTTGGACGATCCCCCAGCCTTGGATAATAGTGCCCAACCCTCTTTGGTCTCTGACACCCAATCCCCTACCCTTACCTCCTCCTCTATGGACTCATCCCCAGTGGAATCCTCTCAATGCTTCTGTTGCAGTTTCCTTACCCACATTCGAGTCAACTATCCAGACAATTGTTGCCCCACCTGTCAATAATCCTCCCCAGAACATCCTCAATACCACTGTCCTCTCCAATGATGTGGACTATGCAACCAGACTGGACATAGGACTTGAGCCTGCATCAATCAACTTCTCCACCACATCAATGGGATCCCTTGCTCCAATCACGAGAACTTTTAGGGATATAGGTGTTCCTGAGATGGAACTTCAGGACTACTACAGGGGTAATGTTACAAATGACCCAATAGACTGGCCTTTTTCCTTCTCTCCTCCTTCTTCCCCAATCACACTCCTCCTTGATCACCCAGGAAGAGGTCTATGAAATGACCTCTTCACTGAATCTCCTCTCCCAGATGATATCTGGGCAGAACTCCTCCAGACCAAGCTATTCTCAGATACTTGATTTGTTTCCCTTTCTGTTGCTTCTTTTGGACTTATATCTCCTTGGCTGTGTTCTCTTACATACAGCCTCGTAGTTCTTACTCTTTCTGAACTCCCCACTCTATTCCTATTCTTCCTGTTCTGTTATGTCCCCATCCAGACCCTGTTTCTCCCAAGTTACTATATTTAATATTTCCTGTTATATCTTGACCTGCCCTAAGGCCTATGCAGCAGAGTATATATATTTGTCTTGCATATGTATGTAACTCTAACATTGATCTACACAATCCAGTGTATTCTTAAAGATTCTTGTGATTGTCATCTTGCTCAATCCTCTCCTTGCTGCCTCCTACCTTCTCTCCTACTCAAGGCCAGCCCTTGACTTAGGACAACAACTTATCAGTTGTCCCTTGTACTTGGATAGTACGACTTGATGAGCTTGGATTACACTCTCATGTAACAGGAACCATTTCTTCCACGGTCTTTTCAATCACTGGGGCACTCTGCTGCTGCTCAGTTGTGGTTTAGTGTAATTACCTGTAAACATATGGCATGTCATTGAGTTCCTTTTCTTCTAAAATTCTCACAAATACCAGTCTATCAGATAATAAATAGCATGTGCATGGGCATCGTGTGAGTTTGACTGATCCTTTCTGCCAGTCTATCTCAGGATTATGCTTTGTCAACCATGTGTATCCAAGCATGATCAAGTTTTTGCTGAGGTTGGTAATTTCAGCTGTGATCTTTTCATGATGTCCGTTAAAGTTAATAATTACTTTCATGGTGTAGGTGATATTACCAGCAGAGTTCTTGGTACTGTTTATGTTGAACACTGGAATGGGTTGATCCAGTGCTTGGATGTGGATTTGGTTGTCCTTGGCCCACATCGTGTCTATAAAAATGCTGTTTGCACCACTGTCCAGTAACATGCATGTTTCATGCATTTTATATTTGGTAGTGAGATTTGCAACTTTCACATCCAAACAATGTTCTTTCCTTTGGTTTACTGATCTGAGGCACATCCTTTCTGGGGTTTCTATTGTGTGGGGAGGAGAATTAGATTTTTTTGTATTTTTTTGACCAAATTAAGCCTGCAATTCTGTGCAGCAAGCTTACTTGCATGAAATCCAGTCTTGGGTTTACTAATGGAGGCAGATATGGATGCAACATCACTATCATAATGTAAAGTTCTATCCTAGGTGTTGAAGAACTTGTGTTCTTCTTTACCATATTCAATGTATGGAGAAAGAGGAGAAATAATTGTTCATATTAAGTCCTTCCATGTGAACTCCTGGTTCATTCATGTGGACTTTTCTTTTTTTGACTGTGCCAAGTTGGTGAAATAGGCTTTAGCCACTTTGAAATCCATGGTGGTGACTTGCTTCATTCTGGAATCAGGCTTTGCTCAGCCCTTTCCCTTTCCATCCAAGTCAAAGCTCTCACTCCCACTCTCATCACCAGCTGAAGAAGTCTTGTGAACCTGGCAATTCTTGCTGCACCATCTGCCATGTTGTCCCCCAAGGAAATGGCATTCAGCATATTCATTCTTTGGCTTTGGGCAGTTCCATTTGCCATTTTCTTCATGATATGGTCACCTCCACAGTTGAAGCAACTGTTTGTATGTACCATGTCAATGTTCATAAAGGATAAAGTAATCTTAGATCTGGTGGGCACAGAACTGCTCTTGCACTGAGATCATAAGATCTAACATACTGCAATACATAAAACAAATAGGCCACATGAGGACCTAATCCATGGATCGAAGAAAGCAAAAGCATTTTTGCAGCAGTGTTTAAACCAATTAAGAGCTTGAGCTCACTGCTGCACCATCCTAGATAGCTAAGTGCCTTCACTGCCGGTATAGGCAGGATATACATAAAAACAAGGGGTTGCACAAGCATGCATGAAAGTGAAGGATGGGTAACAAATGTTTTCTCTTTAAGCCTAGAGTCTGGCTATGATTCCTTTAATGCTCGGGGCCACATATGACAATGATAGAGTGAAGTAGGAAGAAATAATAATAGTCAAGTTCTTATATTAGCAACCCAAAATCCAGTAAGGACTCTGGCTACTTCACACAAGGCTTGCTTATAGAGACAAGGGAATGATGGGAAATTCCAACAAGAACATGATTGAGTTCTTGTGGAGCTAGTTGCAGTATATATATATTACAGGTGTTTGTATCTATTGTGGCTATGGTCTGTGTGAGCTGCTTGGGGCAGGTCTTAGGGTAAAGGGTTGTGATGTCAAGATGACATCATAAGGTACATAGATTTTTCTAGAATAGTTTAGACAACAGAGATTAAATACTGTAAATGAGGTGAACACATGTGTGAGGTCTAGACCTGGTTAATGAGAAATATAAATATAATAAAATACTATAAATGATAAACACCTATATATTATATATATTGATGTATATTATTTTTATATATATTGTATAGTTATTATATATTTTTAATGTATATTAGTATATTATAAGTATATACCTCATAATACTTAATGCTATAATATAAAATAAATATTCTAATATTTTTAATATACATATAAATCATACTAATATATTTAGTGGGTTATTTATATTGTATGATAACCAAGATATAAATCTATATATAAATCTCTATTTATTAACCTCGCCACCAGGGACACCACATGACTCAGCAGAGGAAACCGAGGAAGAAGCAGAGCCACAATCTAAGAAGAAGTCGAGGAAAGCAAAAGATGATGCAACGAAGGCAGTGACCCATGAGGACAGGTCAATATGGATAGGGGATATTTCTGGGCAATCAAGGGAGGCACTTCAGGCCCTGGTGTGTGGGCATCAAATGATTGCAGAATGTCATCTTCTGATGGACTTCCACTTTCCAGATGATTTGAGCCAGAGCAGAAGGTGGAGGTGGTTGCATTCCTGGAATTCATCATGGTGCACCAAAAGTCACATGTAGGGGATGTGTTTGCATTCCAC
>JBBPND010000261.1:0-15828 GCA_038090655.1 Gastroboletus turbinatus
CCAATCTGTGGACATTTTGGAGGATAACTTGCTTCCCAGCTTGGAGGAATCTGGAATTTCTCCAGAGAATGTTATCTTTCAACAGGACAATGACTCCAAACACACCTCCAAAAAGGCCAAGAAGTGAATGGAAGACAATGACATCAATGTCAATGTCCTTGATTGGCCTCCACAATCTCCAGATCTCAATCCTATTGAATATCTCTGGCATCATATGAAAAAGAAGCTTGCCAAATACAAAGGAGTATGGAGGTTTGGAATAGAGTGGCAAAAGAATGGAATAATATAGATCCAGAGGTGTGTCAGAATTTGATTAAAAGCATGCATAGGAGGATCCAAGCAGTAACCAAGGCCAAAGAAGGTCATATAAAGTACTAGAATGGGCTGATTCTATAGATTTGATATATAGTTACAAAATTGAGTCAATGACTATCTATTTTTAATTGACCATATCTCTATGGATACTAGTCTAAATTACATAATTCCTTTTTTGATGGATAGCCGAGAGTCGGCACATGTAGTCACTCACCTACACCCTGGCTCTGTTTGTCCATGTCCCTGAGCTATATAACATATACTCCAAATTCTCAAAACATTGACTCACTTTTGGAAGTCACTGTACACTGGAAACTCCAGCATTGGAGTGGCTGCACATCAGGGTTACTACACACATACCATGTTTAGCAATATGGTAAGCATGCAGACATATCTACGGAATGCCCATAAATGTTTTTCCCAGGACTATTAGATGGTCGAGAGCCACATACTTCAGTCAAAAGAGTCACACAACTGGTACCCCCAACATGTACAAATGGTTGTAGATGTGGGATCCCCGACAGGTGGCCAGGCAAGTGTATATGTGGGTCCGGCCAACCAGGTCATAGTAGCACCTGTTATGAACGGTTAGTAGTAGCTTCTGAAAGATAATAATTGATCAGCCGGTACCACATCTGTGGTGACATATGCTATGTATGGATGGTACCGGCTGAGCATGGTATATATGGGGTGATTGGCCGGTACCACATATGTGGTTATATATACTGTACAATATACAGGTGATACTGGCCAACCATTGTAGATATGGGGTGATCTGCTGGTACCACCTGTGTGATCATATTTGCTTTGTGTACCTGGTACCAGCTGACCATGGCATATATGGGCTGATCAGCCGGTACCACATCTGTGGTGCAATATACTACGTGTACAGGATACCAGCCGACCACCCCAGATATACTGTGGTTGGCCAGTACCACCTGTGTGATCATATACAATATATGTTATATGTTATATGGATGTAGGACAGCAGGCCAGGATGCATATATCCAAACTATAATGTCAAGTGTCTCCAGTACTTTCAT
Organism: Gastroboletus turbinatus; assembly: GCA_038090655.1. Lineage (NCBI taxonomy): Eukaryota > Fungi > Basidiomycota > Agaricomycetes > Boletales > Boletaceae > Gastroboletus > Gastroboletus turbinatus. The sequence goes on from JBBPND010000261.1 coordinate 1,359, forward strand.
CTGAACCAAAAGAAAGGATAGAATTCATTGTGATACAATAATACAAATGATCATACTGTAAGTAAGGATAGTCTATGCATAGTCTAAACCACAACATTTCTTGCTAGGCTTGTGCTGACACTGGCTTTGGGTGTTTTAGGCAGGGCCATTGGGATCCTTTCAGGCACAAGATGGCTTGCTTGTTGATTGCACTGGGAAATGGGAGCGAGCAGCACATTTCCTTGTTGCAGGCTTCTTCTGACCTGCTTCTACCTTTCCTTTTTCCTTTACCTTGTCCACAATCTTCTTCCCCTTGTCCACAATCTCCTCCTCGCCCACAATCTCCTCGCCCTCAGCTCTGGCCTTCTCCCCCTCAGCATTACCATCCAGCTTCAGCTCCTTCTCCCTCTGGGCACTACCGTCCAATTCCAACTCCTCATAGCATCCCGGGATGGCAACCTACCAATCACATCTTTGATGGCCTCCCTGATTTGTTCAGCCCTTTCCTTTCCAAGGAGAGACTCTCGAAGGAACTTCAGAGAGTTTCATCATCATTCTCGACCTCCACTGCCCTCCAGCACTCCTGCAAGAGCAAACCAAAACCAAGAACTACAGGAGTACCTTTGTTGCAATCTGAAAATGTAGACTTGCAAAGCAAACCCAAAGCCATTTGAAACTTGTCCAGCTTGGTGTGAAGATTCTGAGGAAAATACTTATGGCCCATGCCAAGATGCCCAGACAGGTGAGCTGAGCCTTGACTTTGGGGCCAAGGAAGAAGATTGTGGAGAGGCCTTATGTATTAAGAGTAATTAGACCAGTCCACATCTATGAATACAAAAAGACTTACAAAAATCGGCAATGCCAACATATCATCTAACAAAGCCTTGTAAGAGAGGTTGAGAGACAGTGTTACGATCGGTAACAAAGCCACATGCACATTTCATACTTAGTCGTTTGCTTCTGACTTTCCAGATCACGTGACTCCTTTATTTCCTTCAACTGTGCAGACTAGTTCGTCAGTCACAGGATACACACTGCACCAGTTGCAACGGACCATATATAGTTATATTGTTCCCACGTTCATCTCCGTGCTGTGCACATCTTCTTTTCATTTCCGTTACATGCTCCAGCAGCATGTCACACTTCTCTTCCATTTCGCCTCATGCACTAACACCTGTTATTAATCTCCGTTACCTCATGTTGTACCCTATGCCCTACATCGGTAGATCCGATACAAACATGTACATACCATACTATGCTATATAAACCCCAAGGCTAGTACTGGCATCCCCAGTCTAGTTCTCTTGGGTTTTCCCCTTTTAAGTTGGATTTAGTAGAATCCTCCTCCTATTTCTTGTTCCAGTTGACGTTACTTGTGATAACCTGAAGTCGAACCTTTGACTTACATTGGGTTGTTTCAGATAGGCTGTATAGGAAATTTGGCCTGTCACTGTCATTCGCAGCAGGACTCTGGTCCCCAGGGACAGCTGGCTGTCCAGACAGATGAGGGTGCTTGGATGGAGGAGGCCTGACAGGGGATCCTGATATCCCCTCACCATTGTCAGCCCCATCCATACCTTTTCCAGCACATCCATCCAGCCCATCACCACTGTGATTGTCATCTGACTCAACCTCAATATAGAGCTTTCTCTTGCTGACAACCCAAGGTGCCTCCAACCCAGCAGATAAGTCCAAGTCTTGCCGCCGGGCCCTGATGAATATAAGGATGTGCAGTTTGACCAGAGGCAGCTGATCATCGTTTTGGTCAACTTTGAGGGGTCCAACACCTCAAAACCTTCAGGAATGGTATCAGCATCCAGATATTTGGTTGGCATCCTGGCTAGCTCCAGCCAAGGTACATGGACCTTGTTGTGCTTGGTGACTTGCACAAGTCATGATTAGAATATTATAATTGACTAGAAAAAATGCACTGACTGTGTGTTTTGGTAAAAATATCACATATGACATCTTGCTGTGCCTTCAGCTGGACAGCATAGCATGTTGGGAGGATTGGATGGGCTGAGGCATCCACCACGACCTCCTCATCCTCCTCGTCAGATGAACTCTGGCTCTTGTTCCCTTTCTTGTTCTTGTTCTTGTTATGATCGGTAACAACGCTACATGCATTAGAGACACTTAGTCGTTTGCTTCACTCTTTTTATGATCACGTGACCAGGTCACCTGACCCTTTATTTTCATTCAACTGTGCAGGCTAGACCGTCAGTTGCAGGATACACACTGCACTTGTGCAACAGACCATATAAGGTTATATTCATTTCCACTTTCATCTCTGTGCTGTGCACACTTCCATTTCATTTCCGTTTTGCTTCCATTCTGCCACAGCTTGCTGCAGCAGCATGTCATGCTTCTCTTCCATTCCACCTCATGTTATGCCTCATGTACTTAATCTCCGCTACTCTATGCCTACATCAGTAGATCTGATACACACATGTACAAACTAGTAGTTTGCTATATAAACCCCAAGGCTAGTACTGGCATCCCCAGTCTAGTTCTCTTGGGTTTTCCCTCTCAAGTCAGACTCAGTTCCTCCTTTCTCATTTATCTTGGTTGACATTTGGTGATAACCTGAAGTTGCACTTTGCACTTTGATTGGTTGTTTCAGTTCTCAGAGTCTCGTCTGATTAATGTTAGATAGAGATAGACAGAATTATTATTAGTCATTGTACTCACCTTCACTGGCCATAAAATCAGCAAGGAGTTCAGCTCCCTGCTTGGCCCAAGCCTTGCAGTCCATTGGACGAGACTGTGAAGTGCCGGTCTCATTTGCCACTGTGGACATTCGTCTCAATACTACAAGACAAAATTTGAATAAAAGCCAACATACATAAACCCACTTACTATAGAGCTTTCACACTGGCATCAGGAGCCTTGTAACCCTGTAGGACTACGCAGTGAACCCCCATAGTATGGCATAAAGCATCAATGAATTCAACTGTCCTATTTTAAAGGTTCTTCTTGCGATAGCTAAGCAGGAAATCAGCTGAAAGCCCCTTCAGAAACCACAAATAAAACCCACACAAGCATTTTGTCCTTGTTTGGAGTGCCCTCAGAGTTCCACTTCACAACAACCTTCTCTACTTCCTCCTTTTTGCCTTGGAAAGCTTGTTGAACCATTTGTGAATAGCGACTGTGCGATTGCTGAAAGTCTTCTTATCTGTTTTGTCTCGAGACCCACCATTGATCTGGGCTATCTCACCCATGAAAATTCATTGGACAACATGAAAGGTGTCCCATGGGGTCCAGTAATCCCGAGCATCATTTGGTCTTGCAGCAGCCTCATGTTCCTTGGGGGTCATGTCTTCTCTACTTTCCTCGAGCAGCACCAACCTTGGTTCTTCCTCCTTGCAGTCATTGGCATCTAGCCCAGGGAAGAATTCCCTACAGATTTCCAGTAAAATTGATTGTCAATAAGTTAGTAGTAGCTACACACATACATGTAACTCCATGAAACAAAAGACTTACCCAGCGGACAAGTTGGGAAAGCTCAATGGCCTGGTTTTCGAGCAAGGGAGACTCTTTACTGATGTCCAGGCAATCCTTCAGGATTCCTGTATGAGCTGCAGAGTCCCCACAAGCTGTGATGTACAGCTGGGCATATTCAGCAAGAGTTTCAAAGAAAATCACACACCAATCAGTAGACATGATCAGGGAATCAGCGAGTTGGAGCAATGGGATGAGGTTAAAAAAAGTGTGAGAATTGGCAAATCACAGTACTATATCTGTGACACACCGTTCACATGCAGCAACCATGATGTAATTCCCTTTAATCTATCCATTCTGCCCTTTACAAGAGCAGGTCCATTCTAATTCTCTTTTTGGATGTAGTCAAATTGGACAATGCAATGATCCATTGCAGACTACATACATCCTTGCAAATAAAGTGTCCAGCCAATAGTAAGCTTCATCCATCTGCTAGCACACCCCCCATGTTCTCTCCCAACACTCAAGATAACTGAATCCGAAGGGCACACAACCTGAAAAGAATAAGGCTCCTTGAGGGTCTTGCCATCTGCCTTACCACAATTCTGGTTCTTGCATTCCAGCCTATAACCCTGGATCTGTTTCACGAAGACCAAGCACCACGGATCAAGTATCCCGCATTGTGGGCACTGCAGCGGCAGGGTCTGGCCCCATGGTTGATAGTCCCAATGGGCCCAGCAATACCGGTGATGCGCTCTGTGAAGTGGATAATGGCAGTGTGCTTTTCCAACATCATACATTGCTTGAGGGAGTGTTCAAGTGCTTGGCTAAACTCAAAGCTGTGAATCATGACTGACTTGGTGAGTTTCGTCAACAAATCCACTGTGTTCACAGTAGAAAGATGCTTCACATCGAATGCAAGAGCATTTCCTACCCTCAAGCTATTGGAAAACATAGTTAGTGATATATAGAACAGAAACATGAAACCTACCTGGCCAAGCCTTGTCTTAGCCCAGCAAGAGACTCAGAGTTGTTGACCACAGCGCCACAAGTCAACATAAACAGGATAGAGCCATTGAGTACAGCCTTGAAGGGTCTGAGGATATCATCAAGCCACTGTTGAGTTTAAGGTCAACATCAGTACAAAATGATAAAATATATGCATACTTACATTGCCGACTGCGGCTGCGCAAGTATCACCATGCTTGTCTTATCCAAGCCACAGGTTGCCAGTATCAGGGTTGGAATGCGTGGTGATGAAGACAATAACATGCCTGTATTTTGGAAAACAGACTGGCAGCTTTGCTGCTTTGCGGTCCTAGTTGTCAAGCGCCTCATCATGGCCAATGTTGAACAGCATGTTGATCACCAGAAGTTGGTTGTCTTGATAGTACTCTGCCAGGAGCTGATCCACCATCGTGAAATGGGCGGTGTGCTGGAACAAGTGGAGGCAGAAGTGGATGAGGAGAGTGGGGGAGCAAAGGACAGTGGCACTTGTCGCTGTTTCAAAGGTCCCCTGAATCTTAAGGAAGTTGTTCAGGACTGGCATACCATCAATAGTGAATCCCTGTAAAAAAAATACATTTTAGCCTGAATATGAAAAGCAATGAAAAAGAACTCACAACATACAAGAGGCCCTTGCCTTGACCCAGTTTCCAGTGACATGAAACACATTGGAACTTGACTTGGGAGTTTTGAGCTTGTTGAAATCCTCAGGAGGGACTTGAATGCAACAATTGCAAACTGCGCACTCACAGCCTGGCTCATTGCATTCCCAGAGTTGCCTCCCTCTTGACACAGGGAGCAATGCTGTAAAAAATAACACTGTGACTCTGTATTACAGATATACCATGGCAAGTACTTACCTGAATATCCAAGGACTGTCTAACTTGGCATGTTTGAGATCCAGTGGCATTGCAGGTGCATTTGGGTGGCAATGCCAGGTTTGAGGGAAGGACGTGTGGCCACTGGGTGTGCCAGCAGAACATGTTTGGCTGTGCTGCTGGTGGTCTTTTTTGCAGTTTGCTTGGTATGAGTCATGCTGCAGGGACTGCATCTTGTGAATGTGGTATTGTAAAAATGTTGGCTTGACTTGTCTCCAAAAATGAACTGGTCACATGCAACCCAAATCCGGTGTGGCACAGCATAGTAACTGCATCAAATCGTGACACATCAACATTGTCACGTGTTCAGGCAATGCCAAAGATGTTCAAATGTTTGGCAACCATAAGTATGCCTCTTGGGCAATTTTATTTCTCATGCTCTGCTCTTTTCCCTCTGCATCACAGTTTGTAATGAACCACTTTGTGATTATATAGGGCTGCAGCCTACATAACAACAAAGTGCTTGTTATCTTTCAAAGTGTGTTTTTTTTTTCCCTATGTATTCACTAACTAATTTATTTTATCAGGTTAGGTGTGGGCTCAGAAGCAGGCAAGGGTTGGTGTGTCGTGACGCTAGTCCCACTCCCACCCCAAGCCCCTTCTCTTTTGTTGGTTGAGGGCTTTGCAGGGTCGGTGTGTTGGGACGCTAGTCCTGCTCCCACCCTTGCTCTTCATCGTTGGTCAAGGGCTTCACGGGATCCGTGTGTTAGGGCTCTAGTCCTGTTCCCACCTTGCTTCTTTGTTGTCGGTCAAGGGCTTCACAGTGTCCATTGTTCATAAAGGACCTTGCAGGGTTGTTCCTGGAAAATGGGGAAGCTTGTTTGGTAAGCTTAGTTCTCCACCTCGCCATTTAACACTACTAGTGCTTCTGATATGATCTACCCCAAGGATTTGGTTTCTGCCTCCAATGGAACAGTTACTTTGTTTGATTAGGGTATTGGTGGCATGTGCAAGGTCAGTACCATTTCTCTATTTCACTTTTTAACACTAATAAAGTCTCAGATTTCTCATCACCCATGTGTAGGATTTTCTGTGACAGATGGGTTTTGGTGCTGAGGGGCTGTAGTTTTGATCTCAGTACCATGTACTTTCATCTTCTTGGACTGCTTGTCAAGGGGTGGGCCCCCCCTTGCCAAGCTGCCCTTGCCCTTTTTTTCCTTTGTTTTTTTTATGGTTGAACTTCAATATATCGATAACTTCAGTTGGCTTAAAATTTGGGATGATCATCATGTGGTCATGTGACCACAGGTCTGTAACCCTAAAAGTGTGCAGGAACTATGACTAAGCTGTAAAATTTCCCAAGTTGGCAGGCTGGCAGCATTCTCGAATACATGATATGGATGAATGTTCCCTTCTGGCTGCACATGTTGTCAAGGTTCTGCAAGAGGTTGTAATGAGCCCTGTTGTCATTCAGGATAAAATTTCAGTTAGCAAACTTCGCAAGCCTAGGCAAGACTCCCCTAGTCCTTGAAACATATTGATTCAGTCTCACTGCTTTCACTCTCACAAATTTTAGGTTAAGGGCTCAAGCCCTTGCTGAAACAATCCCTACAATCATTATTGAACAAAAAGAAGGCAAAACGGAACCAATAATGGACATAGAAGTCCAACATTGTGCAGCTGTTATTGCTGCAGCCTTTTTAAACCCAAGTAAGCAAAATTGAATTTGGAATTGGTGTTCATTTTGATTGCTCGGCTCCCTGCTTGGTTCCCAGTCTCAGTTGACTGGGATTACAATAGGTTTGCTGACTCAGAGAGAAAGTGGCAATCAGGAAAAAAATTTGCTGACATCCACATGGGTTTCATTATGAAACCAACCACAGTTGTTGACATGCATGGAAAAATTCTAATGTGGTATCTTCCTGGCCTCCTGCTCCCTCATTGAGTGGTATGCTTCAATGCTCCTTTCCACCACCTCTTGTTTATGCTGACTTTGTGGCCAGGAAGAGTTGAATAGGGTTACCAAGTGCCTGAAGAAACCTATGTGCAATTCAACTCACTGTGGCCAAGACTTGTCAAGCTGGTGGTTGGATGGTTTTGTGGGTAACAGTGGAGAGGCAATTTTCGGGACAGGCAAGTTATCACTATCAGTCAGAAAGTTACTACCTGGGCATAAGGTATGTATGCCTATGGTCTGGTTAGGAACCCCTGCTTATGTCTGACAACATGTAGCAGCTTCAAGATCCTATATATTCCTTGCCAATTCTCCACTCAGAAGCTGTTCAACAGTGGCTTCAGTTTGTTGAGCCTGTTGAGCAGCTGTTAAATGCAGTTCTGCAGATTGTCCATCCAGAGATGTGGTTGGCAAACAGCAAGGCTATCCCACCGCTGACTTGGCCATCTATATACTCTGCCATGGATATCATTGCCAACCGGATCACATCTTGGCATTACAATCAGGGTGGGGTGATTTCTTTTTATGACCACTTAGTTAGCTTTGGTGAAGGTCATAATGCCCAACTTCTGCTTGCAGATTTTCATACAGAGCTTTCATACCAACCTGGAACAAGTGTCTGGTTTCCAGGTAAGGTTTTGGAGCACGCAGTTCCAGAGTAGTCAAAGGGGAGAGATTGGTAATTGCTCATTATGCCAAGGATAATGTACAGGACATATTGGGGGTGGCTAGACCCTTGTTGCTGACTCACTTGTTGCTGACTCAGTTGGGTTGGTGGTCCAAATTTAGCTACATGACAGGTTATGAGTGGCTATACCAATTTGCACTATGATGTGTTTAGTTTGCCTATGTGACACTGAAGCGAGTACCAGACAGATTAGGGTGACAGGTCAGGGATGGCTAGACCAATTAGCACTATGACATGTTTAGTCCGTCTAATTGACACCAAAGTGAGTACCAGATAGATTAGAATGACAGGTCAGGGGTGGCTAGACTAATTAGCACTATAACATGTTTAGTCCATTAATTGACACCAAAGTTTCTTGAGTTTGGTAGCTAGATGCTGGATGGCAGGTTACAGATGTGGCTGGACCAATTAGCATTATGACATCTAGTCCAACTCATGATAGTGAAGTTCCTTGAGCCTATCAGTAGATTAATATGCTGCATCTGACAGATTAGCACTCAATATGTAGTCTGTGTGATTGTCACTGAGGTTCCTTAAGTAATAAAATCTAGGGGAAATAATATCAGTCTCTGAATGCCAAAATGTCCCGCTCTTCTCGAAAGGCCAAGAGAGCCAAATTTTCTGTTTACAAACCAGGAGGCACGAAACATAGGACTTCTGGGTCTATGGTTGTCCTCACCCCTATTAGAACCAGGAGGGGAAAAATCATTTATACTGAAGTAAATGCCACCCCCTATTACAAATCATCTGATGAGGAAGGCAAATCACCAAAAAGGAAACTTCCTAAGACCCCATCTCACTCTAGGACAACTGTTCCTGCCTCACTAGAGGATACACTTCTGTAGGAGGCTTCTTGTTTGGATGATCAGGAGCCTCATGTACCATACCAAAGTAAGATGAGGTATGATGCATAATTATAATCTAACAACAAGTAGTCCCAGAATGATTTCCTTTTGGAATGGGTTCCTTGGAGGGTGAGCTACCTGGAGATTCTCCTGGATTCTGAAGGCCCAGGACAACTGCAAGATAGATGTACCCTCTGTGTTCAAGCAGACAATGAAATCCACTGTCTTTCATGCCTAGGGCATCATGGATGGTGTCATACCTGTGCTGTCAAAGTGCACCTTTCCCTTCCATTTCATAGGCTTCAGAGATGGAATGGTCAATTATATGAGGTTATATCTCTCCAGGACTTACTGTAGGGTTCACTCTAAACCTTGGACATATTAGTGATGCCTGTCCTCACAATGTGGGAGAAAATGGACATGGTGATCAAATAACTGTGGTGGACTCCGCAGGAATCATTGTTCACTTGGTGAAATGGTGTAGATGTGATTGAGCCAGTGACAAGGACAAACACCTGCAGCTTTTTTGACATTGTCTTTTTCCCTTGAGTATCTTCAAGCCTCAAATTGCCTTCACATTCAATGTTTTGGACCAGTTTCTTATTGATTCCCTGGAATGCAAGACCTCAGCATCCAGCTTCTATTCAAAGCTCAGAAGGCTCACCAACAATGCCTTTCCTGATACTCTTCCTGTATGCTTCCAGATTTTACTATCAACAGAAGCTAACACTCTATTAGAATCACTATAGGGAATTAATGAGGATGTCAAGGACTTGGAGAGACCTGTCCAATCAAAAAAGGGCAGGGTTTGGTCATGATGCTCAGAAGGATCCAGAAAAGGGGGAGTTGGCAGTTTTTTGTCCTGCATGTCCTCAGCCAGGTATCAATTTGCCTGAGGACTGGGCTGAGCGGTATGATAGGTCAGTGTATTGTCATGCCCCATTGCAATTGTTTTGGAGTGGCTGACTATGAAACAGTGATACTGTCTCATTGTGCTATGTGGTGGATGGTAACTTCACTGCTCAGCACATGAAAATGTGTAAGCCTGAGCATGATGTACCTCTCTCAGATGGGTTAGCTTATATGGTAACCAATGAGCCCTATCAAAAGCATGTTGCCCAGGCTGCAAATAATGAAGAGGTATGTATTATTGGACTTCAGGGGTACTTTCACATTCATACCATCTCCTAGAGGTTGACATGCCAGAATCATAGGGCTGTCAATGATGCCAATACCAACAAAACTTATCTGCAGACCACTAGTGTGGGTGCTACTGCCTGTGCTCGTCATGGTGCTTTGTTCCACATTCTGTGGTTGATTTTTACAAGGGAGAACAGTAAGTTCATTTCCCAGGCCTACATAAATGATTTGTTGATTTTCAAGCTGGTTTGAAGGCAAAAAAATGTTGACTACCCATCTGTCAAGCAATCTCCTACAACTCTGATGGTATACAAAGAGCCATTATTATTTATGATGTGGCTTGCCAATGGCAGAAGAATTTCTTGGCCAGGGTAGAGAAAGTGCCTGGCTTATTCTTGCCAGATGGTTTAGATATGGTGCCAGCCATTGAAAAATTCCATTTGAGTGCCCACAAGGCTCTATGTTTCTCCTGGTTCAGTCTCATGTTCCTTAAAGGGGCAGGCCATATTGATGGAGAGATATTGGAAACCCTATGGGCATCCTTTAATAAAATCTCACCTTCTGCAAGATCAATGACTTTGGCCCATTGTCAAGAGCTTTATGATAATCATATGAGAGACTCAAACTGGAAGAAGCTAGTGGGAATAGGTGGGTGAACATTCACTTTGAATTGCAGGTGTGCCAGTCAAATTGACTTTGATTTACAGTGAAGACTTTTTATTAAGGAAGCTCAAAGCTGCTGCTGATGGAGTAGAGTCCACAGAAGGTCCATTTGAAGAGCTTAGCTCTGCCTTGGACATTGACAAATTGAGAGTATGGACTGCAGAGGCAGAGAAAGCTGATGATGCAAGAGGGGAACCTTTGGATGTGTATACCTTACAAATGGACAAAGGTGGGTGGATTTCCTTTGTCAAAGTGGTCCCACTTATTATTCTTGCATCCCTCCCATAGCTCCTACATTGGCAGAGATGAGACTCAATCTGCTAGATGCCAAGATGTCGACCTCTGGAATGCAAGGTTCTATGATCTGGATGATAGAAGGTATTAGTATTGAGGATGCCCAGTGAGTGACCAGGTTAGTCAATTATAAGGGGCTCTCTAATATTAATGCTATCATCACAGAGATGCCTTGCAGGCTGACATAGAATGCTTGCCTGTGAATCCAACAACAACCCAAAAGGCTGATATTCTCCAAAAGTGACAAAGGCTTTATACCAGATTAGCCAAGTTCAATCAGATGGCACAACTTTTCTTGTCTGATTTGGACATAGATGTTATGTTCTCCCATGCAGATGATCCTGATTCTGTCCTGAGGAGAAAGGCAAGACCCTGAATAATGAAGAGAAGGAGAGGGCATTCTGGGGACCATCCAGGAGATGATCATGCTGAAGTTGATGGATATGAAGATGATCCAACTGAGAGCTCTCCTGAAGATCTCACCCTTTGGATGCCATCCTATTTGGGGGCCTCCTGCCTAAAAGAGGCTGGATTAGAGGAGCTGGTAAAAGAGGAGGTTGAATTGCACATTGGGCAGGCAAATGATTGTTTGGAAAAACTGAGAACTTATTTAGGTTACAAGTCCATTCTTTATAGGATGAACTTTCAAAGTTCAACCTCAGTCAGGCCTGACACCAGATTCAAACAAGATATCTGAAGGGTGGCCTTGAAGATTACCAGGGATGTTCGAAGTTACCATAGGACAAGGGAGTGTCTGTTCTGTTTGGAAGCTTCTCAAGAAATCCTGCAAAAATACCAACTCATAAAGCCTGATGAACTAGGAGTGTCCAAGGATATTACTGAGGAAAATCGGTTTGTCAAAGTTCTAACATTCCTTCTTGGTTTTGGAGAATTGGTGGGAGTCAACCTGGGCCACCTGGTGTATGGAAACAAGGAATGTAAGTGCTATAATGCATTGAATTTCGAATCCCCCTTTGATATTTGTATATCTGCTTTGAAGTTCATAAAGTTAGCTGATTGAAAGCGAGAGCCAGGTATCAAAGATGGAAAGAAGAGCTGCAGATGGTGAAGCATGAGATGGTTTGGACCACTCTGTGGTTCAAACATCATGAGCAAGAATTGGAGAGATGGTACAAAACTTCTGCAAAAGCTGGACTGAAAGCATATGCTGCAAGGCAAAAAGATGTTTGGGAGAGATTCAGGAAAAAGGCTGAAGAGAGGTTCAGAAAGTATATGACTTCCAGTGAAATCTAGGTTGAAAATGTTTCATGCAATTGAAGTGTCTCCATGGCTATACAAACCGACTTCATTTGTGAAACTACATGATTCCTTAAAACCACATATATATCATATATGCTTCAAATATATCTCATTAGACATGTGATATTTGTTGATGAATATATATCATATTTGGCTGGTACCACATATGCATATTATATATGACCACATGGGTGGTACTGGCCAATCTTCCAATATCTACCAGGGTCTGCCAGTACCACCAACACATAGTATATATGACCACACAGATGGTACTGGCTGATCACCCATATATGTGATGGTCGGCCGGTACTGTGTGTGCATAGATATATGACCGCAGATCTGATACTGGCCAATCACCCTACATACACCATTGGTCAGCTGGTATCACACATATATATCACAGGATACAGCTAGGAAACAACATATTTCATACCTTTACTCATTGGTACTCCTGGGAATCAATGAGTGACATCAATCCATACATATCATGGTCGGCCGGTACCATGCACACGTAGCAGATATGATCACACACTTGGTACTGGCTGACCATGGCATACATGGGGTGATTGGCCAGTACCATGTACACGAAGCAGATATGATCACACAAGTGGTATTGGCCAACTATGGCATATATGGGGTGATCAGCCAGTATCATGCACATATAGCAGATATGATCACACAGTTGGTATTGGCCGATCATTCCATGTATGTCATCATGGTCAGCTGGTACCACCCATACATTGTCTATATTACACAGGTGGTACTGGCCAATCACCACATATATATGATGATTGGCTGGTACCATGTACACATAGTATATGTCACCATGGATGTAGTACCAGCCGACCCTGCTAAGTGTTCACAATAGGTACTACTTGACCTGGTTGGCTGGACCCACATATGCATTTGCCCGGCCGCCTATTGGGTGGTCCCACATCTACAACTGTTTGTACATGTCAGGGGTACCAGTTGTGCGACTCTTTTTGACTGAATGGTCTGCAAGCACATGGCCAAGGCCAGGGCCTTGTGCCTGGGACTACATGTATGGCTTGAACTGCCCCATGGTCATGGAACTGAAATACAATGACCAGGATTCCTGTGCACTCCATGTCCTGATGAAGGAAATCAAGGACACCATCTCTTAAGGTTGTGCTGTCACAATGCAATGGGCAGTCTTTAGACATAGTCTAAAGGTCAGATGAAAGGTGAAAACAGAACTTGAAATTTAGAATACCATAGCCACCATGATAGAACTTGAAATACTCACAAAGAAAAGTATGTTGGAGACAAGTCAAAATGAAATATTCATTTTGGAGAAACTTTGGTCACTATCTGTAATACTGGCCAAAAAAAAGCCCCAAGTACATCTTAGAAATATATACTGATATGATCTACGGAAGATGGTGCATGGATTATAGTAATCACCTGATGGTTGCCCATTCGTGGACTGTGCAGTGCACGATGCCATAGAGATCATTGTCCATATACTGCCACACTCCACACTCATTGCCTGCATGAAGTACCATGAGCCCTATGCAGCTACCACTTTTATCCAGCAGAATGGCTCTTTCATGAGTTCGAGAGCCTTGACCTGATATTGAGTGAGTTGTGCAATTCGTGCGCTGTCATATAATGCCAATGGCAACCCAATGAGAGTATTCTTGGCCATTGTTGGATTGTTGGGAGCATGCTTCCGAACAAGTGGCCATGAGCCTTGTGCCCAAAAAATGTCATCATTGACAAGGCATTGGAGATCAATAATATCCAGCTCTCTGTCTATGTTCCTTCACCATTCCATTTGCTTGACCTGAAGAACATTCTCCACTCCATTCTCCACAGAGCTTTCCTCCAAGCTCATTCTGTGTTTGCTGAGAAGCTTGATGAGAGACTGGAGCCACTGCCACACTGGGAGATCATTGTCTTGTAATTCCAATTTCAGGGCAACAATATGATTAAGAATGGTGATATGCCTTCAATATTTCTAGAAGAATGTTGGAGTAGAATAGGTAGTGCTACTAAGTAGCATGCTGTAGCAGTATGGCAACTCACATTTTGCTGACAGTTACACTGTCGACTCTCTTTGCCTGCTTTAATGTGCTCCTCTACTAGTTGTGTCTCGGTTTCTAGCAGTGTTTCGATAGTACTATGAGATGTAAGTCTAGGCTGGGCATTCCACCAGACAGTTCACAAGCACTTGTATCATTCCTTGAGGGTCTCTCATAAGTGCTAGTCATCAACTCCATGTCTGATGTCGAGTTGGTGGATGTTACAGTTTTCCTATCGTCGGACCCCTTTTCCTTCATTCCCTCCGCTTATGGAGCCCCTGACGCCTTCCGGGTACTTGCCACAATAGAGGCAAACACCAGTTCAATTTACTTAGACG
>JBBPND010000262.1:0-15824 GCA_038090655.1 Gastroboletus turbinatus
CCTGCTCCCTTCCTTGTCATCAAAAACTCGTTGCGGCTCAAAGCAAACAGCATCACGAAAAGTTGGATTGGCCATCAATTCGCGAATGCATTCGATTGGGTCGCGCAGCCACAACTCTAGCTCCTCCGTCTGCAGGTTGCCATCATGGCCCAGGATATCTCCCTCTATGGTGATACCTTTCAGTTTCCACTCAGACGACCGTGGTAGCTTATCGATCGCCTTCATCAAGGTATATTTGCTGGTGAACGAGGTTTTTAGTTTATTTATCTATCAGTCCATCAGTCTCGAGGTAACAGTCATGGAGGTTCGCATTCCATTACTTACGATTGGAAGCTGGGTAAACTCTTCCATTCCTGTTTGTCCCACATGTCTGAATAACCATTTGACGAGCTCCCACTCCTCTCCGTCTGCAAAGGGACCGTGCGGCTCAAGGCCTTGCTCCGTCTGTGCCCGCCTGACGGCCTCAAACATAGTCTCCGCTTTGCCCATCGTGGATGCAACCTTGCCAGGATATGATTGCACGAAACGGCGGAAAACATCCTCATCAGTATCTTCTTCAACACGTGGTTGTTGGTTGTGGCTTGGGCTTGGGCTGTTGCTATCATCCCCATCAGATGGGACACCGTAAGGTAACACAATATCTTCCTCAATTTCCAGATGCTGATCTAAGTCCAGGAAGCACTCAGAAGACGGATCTTGAGGTTGCTCTTGGATAGGCTCCTCCCGAGCATTGCGCATCTGTTGTGAGCAGGTCAGACTACCTGCGATGTGTTGACTGACCACTTTCGATGAAGGAAAGGCGCGAAAACAGAAGTTGCAACGATGTGCAGGCATGGTCGGTATCAGAGCATGCTATTATTTTTTGCTTCCGTGATAAGCCATCATGGTCTGTGCGCTGATGGCTTGACAAGTTGACATGGCGCGATCGCGTTGTGTACGTGTCACGCTTTGTTGAATTTTTTTGTTTGTTCCCCTTCACCTTAAAACTGACGGATCAAATCTCGTACAGGCAGCCCTTCCTTCCCCCTCCCATAGTACTTGTAACCATGTCTTCATGCCCCCCCTCTCGTGCGGCCCTCAACAAGGCCATCAATGGCCCATCTGGTGGTACAAGTACCCAGATTCGAGCGCGGCCCCTTCGCGAGCCTCGCCCCACTGAAAAAGCCCAGTACATATGTAAGTTCATGCTATGTCCATGTCGTCAATACAAACTAACTAGCTATATCTCTAAGCTGATGAACGGCGTGATCGTGAACTCCAGCGGCAGAAGCCAAAGTCAAAGTCCACCCGGCAAAACCAAGAGAACAGAGGTCAGTATTGTATCTTGCATGTTCGCACATTCATCTCACCAGCGTGATTGACCCAGCGCCTCGAGACCTCAGCCATGTTGTAGTAAGTGAACGATTCAATTCGTTTGGCTTATGCACAAATAATAAATTTTCCCTGGACGGCACCATTTTCAGATCACATCCCAGGACGTTGATCTGAGTACTCCAAAGACGACGCCGGCACTGGACCTGAGGCCACAGAATGGCAGAGTGCCTCCACTGAGCGCCCCTCCAAAGTTGAAGGTATGTCCCCCAAGTCCCCGACTACAAACTTATATATGCTAACAACAGAGTATGCCAGCGAAAATCGACTGGATGGGGAAACTGTGATGACGTCATGATGCAGGTGGGTCACTAATACTACAATGTGGCACCAGTGATACTTACCCATTTGAATCATGCCAGCATTCTGGTTTCATTAACAGTCGTCAAGCTTATAGTATTGGTCGGCAGGAGAAACGAAAGCTTACAAGTGCGCGCGCTGCAGAACTTATTCAGAGACGACACAGTGTTGCTCTAGACCTATTCCCTCGCAATGGTAGGTATCATTCTCCACATGCAGCGATGTAATCAATTAACATCTCAACACCAGAAAGTGATATCGATGATGACGCAGAAGATGAAGAAATCCATACCGAGTATCAACACCAGGTTGACGACCACCCACTGTATGACGATGACAACACTTCTAGTGCCAGTGATCCATTTCAGCAGCCTGACCAATATGGCGAGAACGGCCGTGAGCACTCAGAAAACCTCACTGCCTCAGGTATGTCTGTCATTTCTCACGCTTAAAATGTAGGTGATAATACTTTCATAAGGAAAACGCCAGCGATCAAATGAGGAAGATGGCTTCGATGCTGATGATCAAGCTGGCAGTCAACAGCCTGAGGATCTGAAACGTGCATGGGTCTCTGAAAATGGTGGTGATGGTCCAGACCCCAGTGGCTGGCATAACCCGATCAAGATTCGGCCTTCCAAAGGGTGCATTGCTGCTAAGGATTATGAAGTGGCTGTCCAAGAGATCATGAAGATTGTGATAGGGCTATTCCGCTCCCAGTTAACTGCTGAGAACATCTACCCAGACTGCATCAATCAAGTGACGTGGGCAACGGAAGCATGGGCAGAGGCTTGTCAAGAGTGCGAGGCCAAGATCAACTTCAATAACAAAGTAATTCAGCTCGTAAGTGCCGTTTTGTCGCATTTCTTGTATATGTTGACTCTGTCATATACCATAATCTAAGTACAACTCCGGACCTCCGACCTCACTCCTCACGTCCTCCGGTGCGTTCTCGCCCAGGACATCTCTCCGACCCTCCGGACTTCATTCCTCTGTACTCTCCATTTCACCTTGTCTATATACGAACTAGTCTCGCCTCGTAGATACATCTGATCCAGTGCTTCGCTTAGGAGCACAGCTCCGGTGACACCCAACCTCCGACCTTACCTACAAACCTATGTATCTCCATAGTATATAAACCCTTAGACAAACTCCTGTACACTTAGCTTGAATATCGACTTAGACACCGATTCCAAACCCTCAGAACCACATCCCTCGTCTTCCTCCGCTCTGCTCCGAAATCCGAGACAACGAGAATCAGCAAGGGCGCACCACACACGGTGAAGCCAACGTCTCAATACCTCCGAACTCCGGAACGTCGGAGTTACGCCCAGGAGTCCGGCACGGCCTTAACAGACTCCCCCCACACTCAGATCACCAATCAAACATGGCATCTTACCAGTGAGTTCAAGACGAAGATCCGGCCCCTCGTTGAGGCAATATATGGCTTTGAGAGCAGCACCAAACCAGCCATTCAAACTTGCAACCGAAAGCTTGTCGAGGATCTCACTGAAGACTTCAGGCTTTGTTATAGGGTAAGTTCAATATTCATTTCACTGACGTTTTTTGTGACAATCTCGTAATCCCTTGGAGATCCTGCCAGCAACATCCCTCGCCAAGGCTTGTACGAAAACAAAATCATCCAGAAGACAATCAATATTTCGTTCTACAAGGACCGGAGGGACGAAGGGATTATGTATTCACAGTATTTCCAGCCATTTCCGATTCCTGGAATGGCCCTCGTCTTGACAGTGGTATGGATTGAGGCTTTTACATCAAAATTTAGGTACTAATTTCATCCCTGGGGCCTATTCATCAGGTCAAAGCTTGCATTGATGAGTGGAGTTCAGGCGAGCGCTGCAATATTGCATTCAACAAGCCTATCTACAAGCCAGTCCACAACCTCCATCTTAGCCAGCTCCACAAGTTCGAGAAGTGCACACGTGCCCATGGAATATTAACACAGATGCTGAAGTGTTTCAATGACGGTGGGTGGTAAGGTGTCCTATGACCTGGCCAATGCCAAGATCATACTGATGTGAGTGTTTTGCAGCCGTCATGCTAAGGTGGAGATTCCAGTAAACGAGAATTGCAAACGGGGCTTACAGGCCGATGCCATTGCAGCAGCAATCCATGAATTCGAGATGCGGGATGGGAAGCTAAGTGATGATGATGAATAGTAGAAGCGGCAGTAAACTGTTGGATAAATAGAAATATTATTACTTGGCAGTGCTTCAGCACAGTTACAACAGGATTTCGGTGTGTGCGAGGCTGCTATGTTGTTACTGTAGCAGTGTCGAATCTGTGCTATTGTGGTTGACATCCACACTACATTGAACTACATGCTGCTAAAGAGCTGGGGCATATAACTATATAACATGCCATAGTAGGGGGGGTTGCAACACAACATCTGCAACAATATGGCCACCATAGAACTATGTTGTAAGCCCATTTTTTGCTCATGAGGAGTGGATGTCAGGCTAGAAAGTCTGCGGGTCTGGGATGATATCACAAAGGTAAGTCCTTGTTTTTGTGGTTTTTGTGATTTGCTTACAGTGAGTACAGACTACCAAGGGCACAGCCAGATTCAAGTGCAAGGGGTGGATACACTATGAAAAGATGCTGTCCTTGGTGAAGTCGAAGGGCATAGGGAGGACAGGCTGAGAGAACTTACTACCCACCACCCCATGCAAGTTCTTTGATATAGATATATCCCTTAACTCTACTACAAGGAAAATTGTGATACATCCCTAATTGCCATCTATCCATGAAAAGGATACATCTCGTCCCTGTTCCTCTGTTTGTTTCTACCTGAGCTGTGAAAAGGATACATCCCATCCCTATTCCTGGCTTTGTCAGCTGGCACAGCGCCCTGATGCCATGAGCTGTACCTGAGCCATACCTCCGACCGGCTGTCCTGTCAGTGTGATCGCCCTGTAGCTTGATGACGGGCGTGTTGAGCTTCCACAAATCTGTCGATCAATCTGTGTACCCAGAAGGTTGATTGTCTGCATTTGGAAGTGTCAAGAAAACACTAGAACTACATATCAATTGTCCCTCTTTGCCTTGTCCTGTTCTTCCTCATCCTCTAGATCTTCGCAAGAGGGAGCATCAATTGTCGACATCTCTATCTCATCTGTCTTGGCCATCTCATCAGTGACACAAAAGCCTTGCGTCACCATCTTACTAACATGGACCCAGTTCGCCACGAAGGAGGCATCCAGCCTCCACCTGATAGCTGCCTGATGTTTTGCATATGCAGCGAACACCTCTGTATCCTCCGGCTTCTCGAACCTTCTCAGCGCTGCATGTTGATCCCACCACTTAGCTTCCCACTTGAGGAATGCGAGCACGCAGCACATTTCCTCGAGGAGGAAATGTACCTCTTCATCCCACCGGCGATAACAAGCTCTTGCCTTCATCCATTCAATTTGAAGCGCTAAAGGGGTGTTAAGCAAACATCGTGCTTTACAACACACTGACACACTTTGTACTTACAGTCTTGCAAGCCAGCATCTTCATTGGTTGAGATACCCTGTGTCAGCCAGATCCAAGATATAATTGTGGTACCCTGTGTCTGCCCATCCAACAGGTCCCCCATAGCACGGAGATCAGTTGTTTTCAATGGCTGGAGTTTATCCTGCCAACCAAGCTTCTCTAACTTGGGTGCGAGTGAAGTCAAAGCTTTGACCTCGCAGGTTGCGATCCTTGAATTTGAGCAGCTGCACATGCAACCGAATATGGTGATGACACTCATTCAACACATCACTGGCTTGTGTGAATCGTAGGCCACTCGATCTCAAGCATCCTACGATCACATAAGACGGTGTTGCAGATGTCAGATGGCAGGAGGAGAGGGACATCCTCTGGTTGTTCCGTAGTGCTGACCCGGCTGGTGCCAACTGCGTTGTTTTGGCTTGAAAACAGCCCAGTGGAGTGGATGGAGGAGGTATTGGGGATGTACAGGGATTGTATGGCAATCCAGGAATCTATCTCTCATTGTAGAGCATTGCTATGCAGCAGCAATTTACTCTTTTGGTCCTCGGTGGCATGTTGTCCCAAATGTATCCAGTCCACTTCGAGCTTTCATCTATCCAGGTGAAACAGTTAGTGTGGCAGACAGACATAGGTATGGTGAACTCACTGGGAGTGCTCGAGATCGAGTCCCATGCTTATGAGTACGCTAGCGGTGACTTCCGCATGAAGTGAGATGTCCCTCCCAGTTTCCAGATCGCACGCGTCCTGTTCTGCGAGCTGCAGATGCACAGATGAGAGTGTTACAGCTACAAGGGTGTCAATCACCAAACATCTATCTTCTCAAAGAGCACACACATGTCACTTTGCTCTCCAACAGGTTGGGTTTGCTCTTGTCAGCTTCCCAAGCCTTGACCTCACATGCCCATTTCTCCAGTTCCATCTTACCCTCCACCATAGCTTCAATAGAACCTTCTAGTTCTTGTAATGCCTCGTGATGCACAGCTCTTCCTTTTACAGCGGCAATGAGCTTGCAAAGTAGCGTGTGACCTTCAAGGCGATATATCAGCTCATTCCTGGGTGACGAACATAAAGAGAAAGAGTTACCCAAAGCTTTTTTTTTCCAATTTCCATCGCTGAAATGGTCATTTAGCACGTCCCTACGAGATCCCGGTCCCATCTCCTTCATGCTTGTGGCAACATGGTTGATATTGGCCCATCCACACTTGGGAGCCTCACCATCAGTACGGCCTACTCCTGGGGTCCAGTTGAAAGAAAAACGAGTCTGACAGGTATCAATGTGTGCTGTGAGGTGAAACTTTGGGACAAAGAAGTTGGTTGTCTTGGTTGTCGGGTCAATTTGTAGGTCGGTGGGTAGCGACTTCATACGTGTCCAGACTTTTTTGTACCATTGGCATGCTATGTCATACAACACATTGAAGCTCTTGAGTCTCGAGCCTGCAAGCAAGGAGAAGAAGATATAGTCCATGTTGACATATCTAAGGAAAAAACTTATGGGTGGGCCAGCTGGGCCTTATATGAAAGAGCATCATACCATTCACCCTTCTGAAGATCACTGACACCGCACGGTAGCTTCATATCATGGTGTGCACAAATGACGGCCCCAACACCAGTGACCGAAAGCCCTTTCGATGACTTTGTATCTGCCATATTTATAGTGTTGTGGCTTACACATGTACTTCGCTTGGATTACAATTAACATGTGGATTTAGACAGATATACATGCCTATCTCTTGTATTATGCCAGCATTTGCTTTGAGATATGCTTTATATTTATTATCCTCAACAAAGTAACCCCAGCCTTGACTTAGCCCAGGATTCTTGAGGTCAGAAGATATATGGCATCACCTGAGCCAGAAATTGGCATTGATTGTGATAAACAATGCGTAGAGCCACCTGAACCATCAAGATCAGACATCACCACAATATTGGAAGGAAATGTGCACTTACTGCTGCTCAGATTGTTCCCAATTGGGGGAAAGATTTTCCCGGATGTGGACATGCAGGGCAAAGAATGGTGAGGCCACCGTCCTGAGTAGCATCAATGCTGGCCAGATCATGTCCATGTCCTGATCGTTGGAGTGCTGTGATGTTACACCATTTACTGACCATCCGCAAAAATACCTGCATACTGATATTTCTATGCCTTGTCAGTACTAGAGCACAATGTGGTTCACCAGAAACCTACTCAGATTGGAGTCAAACCTGTATTATCTGTCCATTGCACGATGGTATGAAAGAACTCAAATGCAGTGACTTTGGATTCAAAGGACAGTATGTGAAAGAGTTCCATCACTGAAAATGTTGTGGCAGTACGGGGATCATTGACCATCGCAGGAAACAATCGTGCTGAGAGAAGTTGCCTGTATTGGTTCATGGCCCATTCACAACTGCAGAAATCAAGAGCAACCGTGTGTATTGATTGAGCATCGATGACGATGAAATCATCATCAAAAGCAGTCTCGCAGTTGGGGCAAGCCTCCCCGGGTCGGTGCCCTAGTTGTACCCACAGTCCTAAACTCTTGAGTGTAACTTTCGAGAGGAAGCCATCAGTCCATTGCTGGTGTAAAATATTAGAACAAGTTTCTATTCACAATCCAGAAGTTCACGTTGTAGTGATGTAAAGTTGGTTAGTGCTGTCCTCAGGCTAGGCCGAGAAGACGAGCTAAGAGAGAAAAAAGGTGTGGGTGCGAGTACAGACTCGTCCCAAGGGGTTCAAGGTGGTTGTGTGGGGTGAGAAGGGGTTACTGGGATGTTTCCGAGCGTGAGTACACAAAGTCCGGTTGATTCCGGACGATGGACGAAGTAAGTAGAGAGTTTCTGGGAGAGGCAGAGCGTCCGGAAGCTTGACAAATCGACGAGAAACAACTACGAGGAGTTTTCGTGACGACAGAAGGGAATCCAACAGAAAAGGAGACACTCTATTTTTCGTAGAGTACAAAACCTTATAGTCCAGGACACATCCTGGACTTTGACTATATAAGGAGAATGTGAAGTAATAGGAAGGAGTGCTGTAAGTAAGGAAGCCAACATCCTGTCACGGCTAAGTACTGCCTTTCGGCTGATGCAGGGTTTCTACGGATGCGAGAATTTGTACCGTAAAACATCATGTCGGTCCGTGAAACACTGTTACTCAATGGAAATAGAATGTCAAATGAATGTATAAGGGGGGGAACTCGTACGAAATGCAAACATTACGACGGTTCCGACGATTCCGGACACTCACCATCATCCCGGAATCGTCCCAAATGATGCGAAACACTTACAAAATACCTCAGACCCGCTCAGGAGGACATATAGACACAGGGGATGCTTTGAGGACGACCTGGGGAGTACCTAGAAGATGGGGGGAAGCATTCCTACGACCGTAGAGAGCCTCTGGCTCCTACAACGTACCTCCACACTGTTATGCTAGTTGTGTAGTAACTAGTCGAGTGTAGGCTTCAAGTGTAGCCTACAGACACTCAGGTGGTCTCACTATCCAATCTATCCCTTGTGCGCACACAGGGAGCTTGAGGGACTCGTGGTGACTAGAAACAATGCTTGAGATTGCGTAGAACTAGCTACCAACTATTGTACATGGCGACAAGTATTTATAGTGAGGTGAAGTGAGCACAGACCTACTATGTCATAGCAGGTCCTAGGGTCTACCTAGTCAATGTGAGTCACCCCTGGATCGGGGGGATAGAGATGACATAGTATGTCATCTAGAAAAGGAAGTCGTCCGAAAGGAATTGCCTATACAACGCTTCAAATGAAGCGTGGGAAGAAATGAACACTTCGTGGGAAAAGCGAACAGTAGACGAACAGTTGGCGAACAGTGGCGTGGGAAAGTCGCGCTGTTCGTGGGAAAGTTACAAGAAAGAAAGAAATAGACAGAAAAGAGTTATAACTCGAGTAGGAAGTCGTCTATGTAAATTGAGCTAGTGTTTGCCTCTATTGTGGCAAGCACCCGGAAGGCGTCAGGGGCTCTGTAAGAAGAAGGAATAAAGGAAAAGGGGTCCGATGATAGGAAAACTGTAACACACACAATGGAAAGGCTGATTGATATGTGACTGTACGATGCAGTCTCAACAGAAAAAGTCCATCGTCAAGCAGTCTTTACAACAGTACACTGGCTCTTCACTTCTGCATTGACAGGTTGACCAGTGCTCTGCTTTACCCTGACCTTTGAGTTGAATGAACTCGTCGAGGAACGCCAGGCACTCAGGCAACCAAAGTTGGATTAGTTCGTCCTAAATAATCACTTAGCTCATTAACATGGAATGGTCGCCAGTCTCCTTACCCCAGGTGTTTTTTGGCGCTGCTTGCTCTTCACTGTAGGAAGGTCATTGCAGCAGATGGTGGGTGGATTATATGGAATCTCGTCCCAAGGATCAACATGGCTGTCACTGATCGTGGGCGGCTCTGGAATTTCCTGCGCTACCGAGGACTCGAATGCAGCAATGTATGAGGTCCGTAATGTGAAGCCTCCAGAGAGTTGCTGGCTGAACATGCAATGTTGCTGGACACACTGCGTCTCACTGTTTTGAGTGTCCAGCTGTGCGCCATATTGTACTAATTTTGGTTTTTTGCTAGGTTGGCCTACCATGACAATGATCAGTTCAGTCAATCACAGCTATGTTAAACATCATATAATCACTAGTGGGAGCCCAAGTAGGAGGTGACACATTGAGGCCTTGATGAAGCTGCCCGCCGCCCTTCATGGACATTCACAACCTGAAGGTTACCACATTTGGCAAATCGGAGGCAGCACTCCAGCTGGGATGCATCCTGTGCGATGACCATCATTTCAGGTCCCCGTCGCATGCGATATCCAAGAACCCAAGAACCTGTTCTTTGTGCCAAAGCAGGCAATTGCAGGATCTTTTTTGTGGCATATTGTTCCTCTGCACACTTCGACCATAAATAATATCTGCCATGGAATGTGGCATAACTGCCTCCTGAGGATGTATCCCGTGCAGCGTGTTTCGCTTCCCTGGCCCTGATAACCACTCCATGGTATGTATAAAGTCACCCCCAATTTCCTGGGCACTCATCCTACTTGTCCTTTTCACTCCATCTGTCTCACCATGACGGAGTCTGCGTTGTCATTTCCTGTTCAGCCCCCCAGCATAGGCAATGACAATTCAGCCTTGGGTACATTATCTACCGACTCCCATTGCATTCTGCCTCCAAGCAACTTTGACAGATGGCTTGGTAACCCTTCTTCGCTCCCTTAATTTAACCCAATCTGACTAAGGCAAGCTTCTGCAGGTCCGCCCCCAGCCCACTCGGAGACTTCTTTACCTGCTCTGCAGGCTGGTCCACAACCAGATGTCATTGAGCAGCCTGGGGAGGCTCCCATCACCACCCCCGATATACCTACCACCAGCGAAACGGGCTCTTCTGTCACGGTAGCCCACAACATCCAGGACTCAGACGGCGAAGATACAGATGCTCTTGACCCAATTATTGTCAACACCTCCCCCCTCAGAACTCCACCTATACCCTTGGTTATCCAGCCAGATGACCCAAGTTATCGTGACACCTGTGTTGCCATGGCAAATGGGTGTGTGCTTGTGCTGTATCACAACACATTCTACAACCTGCCATCACCACCCAACCCACCCCCGCCCTTCTATTGTATCACTCATGGCAGTTACATTGGTGTCTTCACTGGTTGGTAAGTAAGATTATATGTACGCTGTAACCCCTCTTACTCTGCTTCTCCATAGGGATAATGCAAGTCCCAAGGTACAGGGAGTCAGTCGGGCAACCTTCTCCAGGGTTGATACACTGGAGATTGGTGAGGATAAAGTCTGGAAGGCTATTGAGAGGAAGGAAGCCCAACGTGTTTAATGTAGTTGTGTTCTGACGTGCTCCTGCCAGTGTATTATCCTGTCTTGTAAAGTTGTGAAATGATATTTTGGACGTTCTATCTGTTACATGCTGATTGTAAGACAACGACCGACTGTCACACCGACATCACCATCAGTCATTGCGGACGGACCTTCAGCTACTACGTGAACTATCATGGAACATGTAGGATAATATAATAGAGTACAATAGAAGGTCAGTAAAAGTCCAATAAATGTGATAAAAGTGTCATATAAATGTCTTATAAAAATCCTATAAAAATCCTTTGCAAGTGCCTCCAAGTTTGCATACTGTTATCTTGTGCACTCCCAAGACTGCACACTACTCCTGCTTCTGGGATCTGCAATATGGGTTGACCAAAACTCTACAAGACGCCAGAGGAGAAGAAGGAGGCTTTACGAGCAAATAGGCAAGCCTATTACGCTAGGTATGTATTCCAAGCCTGTCACCATTATAAACACCTTTCAACCAGTTGGACCAGGACTCCGTGTTAACCTCAGCAGAAATAGGAACTTAATCAGTACCAAGATGAAGGTGAAATATCAGGAATGGGCTTCCAAGCAAGACACCAGGTAGGTATTATTTCTCACCGTGCTCCTAACCCTATGTGGCAATGACAGATTGTACAGTTCTACACTAGGAGTGATGGACATGGGTACTGCACCCTTCGAATCACCCAAAACACCCAGCAAGCATAACAGGCCCAGAGGTTCCCAACCGACCTCAATAACTACACGGTGGGGTTACCACTAGCGGTCTGATACTGTTACTGATCGATAAGACAAATTACAAGAATATCTCGGCATGTCTGGATGTGACACTGCAGAAAGGCTTTATCAGCAGTTCCTTGCGACCCAGTTCCTGGATTCCATCTGTACTGCAATCTCATCACTCAAGGATATTCTCCAGGAATACTGAGATACCGAGCAGGACATGTTGCAAGAGTATGGGGTGGGGCTGCACTTCCAAAACGCCACCACAGCGTCGTGCTTGGCAGCTTTGATCCTCTCAGCGATGGAAGATCTCTTTTGCCATGCAATCTTGGACATCATGGAGCTCAAGGAGATATATGCCAAGGGGGCACTTTTATTTCAGTCATTGTAGTTAGGAAATTTGAGTTAGAAACTAAGAATACTACTTAGTCCACATCGTGTTCACTGTGAGCATGTCTCACCCACCATCCAGCAGGCCCGTGCATGGAATTTGGATGAGAAGCATTACCTATTGGAGTTGTTTGGCCTCGAGAATGAAATTTTCATTTTGGCTTGCTGCAACTTTCATTTCACTTACCACAACTGATCCCATCGTCATTTTCATAACAAAGTATGTCATCAATTGCCATATTTTGTATCTAGCCAAGTTATTTGACAATGGTGATAATAGATGGCACCACACAAATGGACTACCGTTGAACAAGAAAAGTTCCTGGAATTATGGTACAAAGAGTACACGAGTAACGCCAGCATGAAAAAAAAACAATACTCCATTTTCTTTGCGAATCTATATGAAGCATGGTTCGAAAGGTTTCCAGAATGAGCAGTCTTGTTTGGGGATACATCGAGCTCCCCTTTATCTCCAGAACAAGAGCAGCAGCTGGTCAACGCTGTGAAGAAGCAATAAGAAGTAAGTGCAACGGAGATTAAGAGTGTCTTACTCACCATGGTATCAGCAACTCAAAAACTGGTTCAAGAATCTTTTCGGTAGTACAAAGGCCGGTCGACAGAGTAAAGCTGAGGCAAATGACATTTTCCAAGCGGTGCTCAGCAGTGTCACCAAAGGGGAGAAGAAGGGATGAAGCTATCAGGAAGTGGAGGCGTACTCAAAGCTCTTCTTCGAGGAACGTATCAAGGATGCAATCTCTGAAAAATTGGCAGTGACCGGAGCTGAACTGGGCAGAAAGGATATTCAGCATATAAAAGACGAGACATATGTACTCTACCTTGCCAAGCCAGAGGAAGTGAAGCAACAAGTGAGAGAATTCACAAAGACCGGGAAACAGGACACCAAGCAACAAGCTTCAGTGTTGGGCGCCGAGGAGATCTGGGCTAGTCCAAATGGCATAAAGTTAGTAATGTATGTTATCCCGATGGCATCACTGGCAACTTACATCGTTCGTCAGGAATATTGAAATGTTGGCAGTGGTGGTAAACAAATGGCGGGATTGCAGAGGGCAACTGGGTGGTCATATACTCTCTTGGCTGGAGGTCTGTCACTGGAGCTTCAAGGGGACATAGATGCCTACAGGTGGGAAGACGCTGTAAAGTAGATAATATCCCTGGTAGTAAAACCTAGAAGGAAATATCAGAAAAGAACGAAGGCGCGTTGCGTTCATCCCAAGGGATTCGGAGTGGTTAGCAAACAAAGGAGAAGAAGTAATGAAAAGGGGTCCTAGGTTAATCCGAGTCAATCCGGACGAACAGTAATTAGGAAAATAGCGAGAGGAAGGTAAGAGAATGGTTGAGGGAGTGTTGGAAACTTGCTAGACGAGTTCTAGCACGAGAATGAAGATTCCGAGTCGGTCCGAAGTGACCACAACAAGGAAAATGTTGACGGAAAGGGATTCCGGCTGAGGACGAGGGCCAGAGACAAGTGACGAGGGATTGTGAGTAATGCACATGGGCAAAAAACTGTATTTCTAAAAGAAATACAAGGGTTTTATACTCCAGGGAATACCCTGGACTCTACCTAAGTAAGGAATAATTGAAAATGTAGATATACGAGAATGGAATGTCAGAGCTTAATAAGGCTAAAGACTGTCCAAGTACGAATGCAGAAGTCCGGAAATAGGGGCTTTCGGGCACAAGGAATGTTAGCAACCCAATATCCAATAAGGACCTTGGTCACTTCACACAAGTAGACTGGAGCTGAGAATAGAGCACAAGGACGTTGGGGAATTCCAACAAGAACTTGACTGAGTTCTTGTGGAGCTGATTCAAGGTATATATATGATACATGCTTGTTTGTACTTATTATGGATAAGGTCTGTGCGAGCTGCTTAGGGCAGGCTCTTAGGGTAAAGGGTATGACGTCGTGTGATGTCATCAGGTACATAGATCGTTCTAGAATGGTCTAGACGATGGAGATTAAATAAATGTGTAGTCCATGAGATGTGGTGTCATGGTCTAGAGCAGTCACATGATTTGAAGGGAAAAGAAGTCATGTGATACATTATGTAATTAGTCACATGCAAGGGTCACGTGATGTGAGAAGATAACACTTTAGCTAAACCCTTAGGTTAGGGTTAGGTTCATAACATTACCCCCCCTCTATGGATCGACTTCCAGGCGATTCCATGGTGTAGGGTATTCCGTAAAGTTTTCGTAAGGGTTAAATAAAGTTTGAAATGATGTGTTCGCCATACGTAATCTGCGGGGTGCGCTTGGTTTGGATTTGTAAAAGTCCCGTATCGCATCCTTCGTTTGAAAGGTTTCCTTCGAGTTCCCATGTACGGTCCTCGTCAGAGTAGCCCTTCCAATGGACTAGAAATTCCAGTTTGCGTCCCTTTAGGCATGAGTCGCATAAATAATCCACTTCGTATTCAGCATCGCCTTCATCCGTGACAGTGACAGCGCCTGGCTTGTACGTAATCTGTCCGGGTAGTCGTTCCTTGTATGGTTTGACTCGGCTGATATTTACTACATCGTGAATCTTCATAGAGTTTGGTAGTTTGAGTTTAACCGCATTTGGTCCTACCATCTCGATAACGTTATAGGGGCCCAGCCACCTTTCTGTGAGTTTGCGTGACTGTCTTGTCTCGCGTAAATTAAGGTTTGTGGTACTAAGCCACACTTTATCGTCCTTTTTATAGATAGGGGCCTCAGAGCGGTGCTTGTCCGCCTGTGCTTTCATTTTCTTTTGTGAATTTTCTAAAGAAGACTTCGTGTCGGCTAGCGTTTTAGCGAAGTCGTGGGAAAAGGATGTGGCTGCCGGAGCCTTTGTTTCTTTGGGTTCTATTCCCATGCGAGGGGTGTAGGAGCGTGTGACTTGGAAGGGAGATTTCCCTGTCGTGGAATGAACCTTGTTATTATATGAAAATTGAAACAACCCAATGCAAGTCAAAGGTTCGACTTCAGGTCATCACAAGTAATGTCAACTGAATGAGAAAGGAAGGAGGAGGAAACTACTGAGTCCGACTTGAGAGGGGAAAACCCAAGAGAACTAGACTGGGGATGCCAGTACTAGCCTTGGGGTTTATATAGCATAGTACTAGTTGTACATGTGTATACCGGATCTACCGATGTAGGGCATAGGGTGTGGCGGTAATTAAGTACATGAGGCATAGCATGAGGCGGAATGGAAGAGAAGCATGAACATGCTGCAACAGCAAGCTGTGGCAGAATGGAAGCGAACGGAGATGAAAAGAAGCGTGCACAGCACGGAGATGAATGTGGGAATGAATATAACTATATATGGTCCGTTGCAACTAGTGCAGTGTGTATCCTGTGACTGACGGTCTAGCCTGCACAGTTGAAGGGAAATAAAAGGGTCAGGTGACCTGGTCACGTGATCAGAAAAAGAAAGAGCAAACGACTAAGTCCATTGTGTGCATGTAGCATTGTTACCGATCGTAACAAAGATTGCGCCAGCACAAGCCATTCTGTCCATTCATGCTGTTTCTCAGCCGTATAGAGCCTGAGATACTGCTGCAAGTCCCGGTTTAACCTTTCCGTTTGCCCATCGGTCTGGGGGTGGAAAGCCGTAGACATGCGCAAGTCTATCTGTAGCATCTTGCCAAGATCTTGCATGACTTGTGTGGAGAACTGTGGACCTCGGTCCGATATAATAGATCATGGGAGACCATG
>JBBPND010000263.1:0-15757 GCA_038090655.1 Gastroboletus turbinatus
GAGCTTGCTGCGCTCCAAGAATCAAGACAGATGTTTGCCAAGTTACAGTAGACGGAGAGCGGGAAGTTGTGCAATATAAGACGTACTCGTACATTCGATCGCGAGGCAGTAAGTATGCTTGAGCTAATTTGTGGCCTCACCGCACGTCCATTTCTCGGCACACCATTCAGAGACTGGCATTGTCGAACGTTCACACAATGCAACGCATCAAGTACAAGCTCTGTCTGAACCTTTCTTGTCCAGCGGAGGTCGCATGTTATACTCACATTACAACAATACAGTGACTTGCAGCTGCTCCTTGGCCTCGTCGAGAAAGGGAAAAAAAGGGATCAGCCTATCAGCGAACAAACTCCATGGAATTGTAAGACAAACGAGCTTTGGACTCAAGTCGGCGGCGGCACTTGTGTCGGTTGCGACAAGAAAGCACGTCCTCGGCGAGAGTTACCAGATTCAAACTCAGAACGTCTCCGATACGTTAACGTTATGAAATGGGCTCAGCTGTAGTCCAAGCTTGTGTTGTGCAGGCTGTGTGGCCCAGGAGGCCCAATCAGAGCATATATTAACCCCGAATGGCACGCCTGGATCCCTGGTGTTATCCGCGACTTTTCCAGTCAGTCGTTGAATTCTGCAAAATGTCTGTGAGGTGGTTGTAAGTCCTCTACCTAACGCGACGTCCGACTTCTGACCCGTCGAGCTGACTTACCGGTGACAGGCTTTCCTTGGTCCCTGTGATATTGGGTCTATCCATTGTTCGTCTGCTGGTACAAGATCTGGTGCCAGGGCCACCCTCGACAGACCCAGCATGTGTAAACCCGCCCAAGGACCAGTGTGGTTTCTATGCCAACTGCCTCGAGTCTAGATACCAATGTGGTCCTAATGGATATCCTGTTGGCTATGGCCAACATTACTGCCAGAAATTCTCCGACAACCGTGCCCTGTTTCATGCTCAAGGACGGCAATGGATGGTCGACACCATGCACTGCCTTCAATTGGCGCTCGTCGGGGACGCCATTGACGCCACTCCCACGACTTGCCAGGCACTGAAGGATCAAGCGTTTGCTTCGCACGCGGGTTGTTACACCAGGAATGGATTCTGTGCGCTGGGTGTGCGTGATTGGGTCGCGGTGTTGGAGATCGTGAATATTACGACGTTGTTCTCGAATTGGGACGCATTCAAAGCGACCATTCAGACGGCGGGGGATTGTGGAGCATTTTATGCATATATGGTGGAGAGGGAATTGTTCTAACCATTGCCAATCAAGTAGAATGTAATTTTCTATTATCCTCAAGTTCGTGAGTGGTGGCTCGGCGAGGGGAAAGGAGAGGAGAAGTGGTGTCAGGAGATAGGATTATGTTACACACAAGATCTATGGATGCAAGGACTGTACAAGGACGAGATGACAGAATATTGTACTACAAGTCACTGCTGGAAGTATGTTTAATCAAGGAAATTCCTACTACTTTAGTAACTCAGGAAGTGCCATCTGGCATTGGCACAAACTATGACAGTTTGCTCCGGAAGAGGTAATGTCACACAGAAGAATCTCTCGCATCTAATGACTAGGGATGAATTTGGTGTCTTTGACCTTGCTGAGTGAAGCGAGTGTCGAAGTTCAAGTGTTAGCAACACAAAATCAAATAATGACTTTGGCCACTTCACACAAGGCTTGCTTTTAGAAGACAAGTAGAGCACAAGAAGTTGGGGAATGTAGAAATTCCACCTAGGGAGTTTCTAGTGCAGTGGACAAAGGGAAGAGGATCTGAGAGAGAAGGGAACTCAGATAGATGCCCCAATGGGATGATAACCGAGAGGTAGTCTTGACTGTGAGGTATTGACCGAACACAGGAAGAACTTGAGGATAGAAGAGAGGAGAGTTCTTGCTATTCAAGTCTTCAAGTACCAACAGTGATTAAGCTGTTGTACCCAGACTATACTGTATATACTGTATACTGACTACATTGTTTGTACTTATTATGGAGATGGTCTGTGTGAGCTGCTTAGGGCAGGCTCTTAGGGTAAAGGGTGTGATGTCATGATGACATCATAAGTATCATAGATCATTCTAGAATGGTCTAGATGATGGAGATTAAATAAACAAGGTGAACACATGTAATTGAACACATGTAATGGGTCTAGGCCACATTCACACGGTCACATGCAGTTATGTGATTAGAAAAGAATAGAAGTCACGTGATATGGTCATGTGATGTGAAGAAGTTAAGTCTAAGCTAAACCCTTAGGTTAGGGTTAGGTTCGTAACATTACCCCCCCTCTATGGATCGACTTCCAGGCAATTTCATGGTGTAGGGTAGTCTGTGAAGTTTTCATAAGGGTTAAATAAAGTTTGAAATGACGCATTCGCCATGCGTAATCTGCAGGATGTGCTGGGTTTGGATTTATAAAAGTCCTGTATCGCATCCTTTTGTTGAGATTCATGGTTTTTTCATATTCTGATATTCACTTTCAGACCATGGATCTAGGTCATATCACATGATGTCCTGATGGACATGTGACTATGCTTACGCTATTCAGATTACGCACTACCAGTGCAGATGGCACATTATGTGCCCTTTACCCTGCCATGTCAGTCATCCACATATTACATATGTGAGCTCCACCTATTTCCAATAGGCTCAGTCAGCGGTTCTTCTTATTTCACATATGCTGACTGATACTGACTGTGGATGACATCATGCTTATGGATCATGATGTCATGGCTAGTCATTGTGATTCCACATGACTCATTTATGTTGTCATAGGGCTTATTCTGTTACAATCGGTAACAATGCTACATGCACTTCAATGGACTTGTCGTTTGCTTCCTTTATTCATGATCACCTGACCAGATCACCTGACCCTTTATTTCCCTTCAACTGTGCAGACTAGCTCATCAGTCACAGGATACACACTACACTTGTGCAACAGACCATATATAGTTATATTCTTTCCCACGTTCATCTTTGTGCTGTGCACGTCTTCTTTTCATTTCCGTCACATGCTCTAACAGCATGTTACGCTTCTCTTCCATTATGCCTCACGCCACAACACATGTTATTAATCTCCGTTACCTCATGTCATACCCTATGCCCTATATCGGTAGATCCGATACAAACATGTACATACCGTAGTATGCTATATAAACCCCAAGGCTAGTACTGGCATCCCCAGTCTAGTTCTCTTGGGTTTTCCCATCCAAAGTCGGACTCAGTTCTCTTCCTCCCACTTTCCTAGTTGACGATTCAGTGATAACGTGAAGTTGCATTTGCACTTTGCTTGGTTGTTTCAAAGACAAGCATGGATGTTACAGACAGTAGAATATCTGCAGAAGAGCCTGGAGAGACCCATAAGGGTCATATTTTCAAAGAAGTGAAGGTTGCGCTTGATGATGAGTGTGGCAATGGGGTTCTCGAGTACAGCTGCATATAGGATGCGGCGTTAGGCGATGGAGAGACAGGCGATGCGGATGGGAGGGCAGTTGGTAGGAATAGACATGATGAATTCAGACTGAGGGGAAATCCTTGGAGTGGCAAAGCTTATAAGCTTTCAGGATGGCCCGTGTGCGCCCTAGGTTGCCCTCAGGCTCCCAGGTATTTTCTGCAGCAGAGTATCCTTTCCAGGAGACCAGGAACTGCCTCTGTCCTTTTGCTTCACGGTGTGACAGTATTTTATCCAATTCGTACTCTTCTTCCCCACCCACAAGGTTGGGCGGAGGGTTGGTGTAATTGGGGCCATGCTTTGGCATCTCCATATAGGATGATAAAAGGGAGGCATGAAAGATGTCATGGATTTTCCAGGTTTTGGGGCGGCGGAGGCGAAACATCACTGGGGAAATGACCTGAGAAATTTCAAATGGTCCTTCGCGACGAGGGGTAAGCTTCTTGGAAGGGTAACATAATCTGAGATTCTTGCCCTCTAGCCAAACCTTATCACCAACTTTCCAGGGTCGGAATTTTGACGTGATCTGTTCCTTTATGTGCCTCTGGGCTTTCTCATGCGCTGCAGCTGCTTCCTTTCTGGCTTCTGTCAACAGATCCAGGTGTAGTTTGAGGGTTGGGAGGAAGGTTTTTCCAATCGGGGGGTAGGAACGAGGGTCATAGCCCATCATTAGGGCAAAGGGGGACTGTCTGGTGACAGAGTGAGTGGCGGAGTTGTGGGAAAACTCAGCCATCAGAAGTAGATCTGCCCATCTTTCAGGGTGCTCATCACAGAAGATCCGGAGGGGTAGGTCTCAAGTTCCTGGTTGACTCGTTCCGTTTCTCCATCTGTTTGGGGATGGTAGGCAGTGGAGAGGGCTAGGTCATACTGGAGGAGGTGAGCCAGGTCTCGTGCGAAGGCTGAGGTGAATTGTGGACCTTGGTCCGAGATGCATTTGTCATATAATCTGAAGCATCGGAAGACATTTTTGAAGAAAAGACAAGCCACACTGGCTGCATCAATTGTTTTGTGGCAAGGAGAGTAAATTACCCCCTTCGTAAGCCCATGGTCGACCACAACCAGAACTGAGTCAAAACCCTGGGAGAGGGGTAGATCGGTGATGAGATCTACAGACATGTGCTGGAAGGGACACGAAGTGGCCAGGGGAAGCAGGGTAAGGGTGGGGACCGTGGGGTGGGTATTAACCTTGTGGGCTTGGCAGACGGCACAGCCCAGAATGAAGCGACGGACATAAGTGGTAAGACCAGGCCACCAATAGTTCCGCTGAACCAAATTAACCGTACGGAAATAACCTCCATGGCCAGTGGCATCTCCATTATGTAAAGCAGTGACAATATCCTGGCGGGCCGATTCAGGGACGTAAAGGTGTCCTTTGAAGTATAGGTGGGGGTCGTCATAATACCAATCAGCCTTGGCAGCATGGGAGAAGAGGGAGGAACCGTTGGTGAGAGCCTGGAGGGCATCCAGGACCAGGGGATCTGAAGGGGTAGATTCCGAAATTTTGTCAGCAATGGCAGTGTCCAAAGCTCAGACAAATAGATCGGGGGGTAGAAGGGTGACATCCTGGTTGTCCAGGGAGGTCTCCACTTCGTCATGGCGGGATAAGGCATTGGCAGGACCCATCTTAGTACCGGGGACATGAGTAAAAGAGAGGTCGTAGTCCTGTAGGAACATGAGCCACTGGGCTTGTCGTCAGGAAAGCTTCTGGGGTTGCCAAAAGTACATAAGATTCTTGTGATCTGTTAGGACCGTTACCAAATGGAAGGCACCGAGGAGGTAATGACGCCATTCCTCGAGTGCTCGGATGATGGCGAGAAGTTCTCAGTCATAGATGTCGTAATTGCGCTCGGCAGCGCCTAGGGTCTAGGAGAAGTAGGCACACAGGTGAAAGTCACTGTTACCATCCTTCTGCATGAGAACTACACCAGTAGCAGTAAGAGAGGCGTCTGTCATCAGGAAGAAAGGACAGATCGGGTCAGGGAGAGTGAGGACCAGGCAGCGAGTGAAGGCATCTTTGATGCGTAGGAAGGCCTTTTCATGAACCGGGCCCCACATCCAGTGAGATCCCTTCTTGGTAAGATTCGGGAGGGGATGGGCTAGCATCGAGAAGTTGGGGATAAACTTCCAATAGAAATTACAGAATCCAATGAAAGAGTGGACTGCTTTGACCGAGGTGGGGGAAGACCAGTCATCGATGGCAGTGAGTTTGATAGGGTCCATCTTGACATGCCCCTCTTTGACAACCATTTCTAGATACTCAACCTCGTCAACATCAAAGGAACACTTGTCGAGCTTTAGGAAGAGCTTGTGTTTCCTGAAGCGGTCCAAAACTTTATGAGTCCGTTCTTCATGGTCCTTGGGATCTGCCGAGTAGATCAAAATGTTGTCCATATAAATGATGAGCCATCCTTCTGCCATCATGTCTCTGAAGAGATGGTCCATGAGTGCCTGGAAGATAGCAGGTGAGTTACACAGGCTGAAGAACATCACTGTAGGCTCGAAGAGACCAAAGGGAGTGATGAAGGCAGCCTTCCACTGATCCTCGGGTCAGATGAGGACATTATTATACCCCCAACGGATATCCATTTTAGTGAAGACACGTGACCCCTTGAGTTTGTCCATAAGGTTGGAAATGAGAGGAAGGGGATAAGCATTTTTGATGGTATGCTCATTAATATACCTGTAGTCCTGACAGGGTCGTAATGCTCCATCCTTCTTTGGTACAAAGAAGAAAGGGGCTACCTGAGGGGACTTGGACTTGGCAATCTTGCCAGAGGCCAGGTGTTCATCAACAAAGGCTTTACATGCCTTGTACTCCTTAGGGTTGAGGGGATAGGCTTTGGCGACCTTAGGGGTAAAGCCTTCCTTGAGGTTGATGGCGTGGTTGAAAGAGTGAGATGGGGGTAACTCATCAATGACCTTCTTTTCAAAGACGTCCTTGTACTCCTGGTATTGTGGAGGTAGGACCTTCTCTTTCTTCTCCTCTTTTGCTGCGATCTTGGTGGCAGTGGTCATCTTGCGCACCGAGTGGGCCTGAGGAGCCATTTGTTCTACCCATTTCTTCCATAGGTGGGCAATATGCATATCCGGGTCGAGTCCCAGATAGCGGACAAGGTATCGCTGTTCAACTACCCTGGGCGAGTCGTGATATAGTGACTTGGGTCGGTCCGGAATGGCAACCGTGCCGGTGGTCCAATTAATATCGGGATTCATCTCCTGAAGCCATGGCAAACCAAGTATCACGTTCTTGGAGCCACAATTGATGACGAGAAGATCTTGTTGTTCTTCTACTTCCCCAATCTAAAGGGTAATGGTTACCTGATGCTGTATAATCCCTTCCTTATTGGAAGTTCCATCCATGTTTCGAGCCTTCAGGGATTTCCTTAGGTGAGCGGTGGGTAACCTGTTTCGAGCGACAAAGTCGCGATCTATAAAGCACCCCGTGGCCCCACTATCAATGAGGGCAGTAGTGTTGACAATTCTTGCTCCTTCTGATGTGAAACAGAGAGGGAAATTTGTATTGAAGAGGCTTTGGCATCTGATACAAATACAGGAGCCATGACTATCAGAGGCGAAGACATCGAGACTTCCCTCCATTCTAAAAACCCTTTGTGGTTACTCTAGAGACGGTCTCCCCTTCATCACCAGAGACATATTCGTCTTCGTTCTCCTCAAAGCAAGTCTTGAGAATGTTCATGACATCATCCTGAGAGACCTTCCAAGTCTTAAGACCAGCTAGGTATGAGGAGACAGGATCCTTGGGCACAGGGGCGGTGGTAGCCTGCCTGGCCTTCTGCTGAGGACAAGAAGGAGTCAAGTTTTGGTTGGGACGGGAGAAGGAGGAGCTGCGAGGATGGTTGTTGGAGCGGCATCCTTCCTTGTGGCATATGAAACACTTGTTCTTCCGCGTGTAATCAGCCCGCTGAGTGGGAGAGAGCCGAATGGCATCTACATCCATGGCATTGGGGTCTCGGCAGGGATGGGAGGAAGCCTGGGAAGAGGGGATAAAAACTCGACCTCCTTGGAGGTCCTGAATGTGGTGTTGTTGCCCGGTGAATTGGGTGGCATTCTTGATCCAAGTCTTGAGCGTGGTTGGCACATGCTCACAAGAGAGGACCATCTCGGCAAGACAGCGGTTAAGGCCTTTGATGAACCACTTGATCAGAGCTGGTTGATCATTTATTCCAGCCTTTCCAGCAAGTATCTCGAACCGGAGGGTGTAATTCTCAAATCTGGCAGGGTTCTTTAAATCCTGGCGGAGATTACCTAGATCTATCCTGGCCTGCTCAGCAACGTTGTAGGGTTGGAAGGCGGTGCCAAAATCTGCGATCAGATGTGTATACATTTTTTCTGCATTGGGGACGGTGGTATCGGCGATCTTCTGGTACCATCCTTCTGAGAAGTCCTTCCCTCATCCTATACTCATTTTGTTAAGCATGGTCATGACGCGAGCCATGTCGTCATAGAAGGTCCGGTTCATACCAAAGTATGCTCCCATAGCAAGGGCCCATCGGGCTGCATCTTCGGGTTTCCTTGAATAGTCACTGGAGAGTCCGGCCTTAATTTCTGATCTGTGTCCTGGGGCGGCTAATGTTACAGTTTTCCTATCGTCGGACCCCTTTTCCTTCATTCCCTCATCTTACGGAGCCCCTGACGCCTTTCAGGTGCTTGCCACAATAGAGGCAAACACTACCTCAATTTACATAGATGACCTTCTATTCGAGTTATAGCTTTCTTTCACCTACTTCTTTCTTTCTTGTAACTTTCCCACAAACAGCACGACTTTCCCATGCTCCAACTGTTTGCATAGGGGGTTCATTTGTTCGTTTCTTCCCACGCTTCATTTGAAGCATAGTATTAGCAATTCCTTTTCGGATGATTTCCTTTTCTAGATGATGTACTACATCATCTCTATCCCCTTGACCCAGGGGTGACTCACATTGACTAGGTAGACCCTAGGACCTGCTATGACATAGTGGGTCTGTGCTCACTCTACTTTACTATAAATACCCAGTTGCCATGTACAATAGTCTTCAGCTAGTTCTACACAATCATAAGCATTGTTTCTAGTCACCATGAGTCCCTTGAGCTCCCTGTGTGCACACAAGGGATAGATTGGATAGTGAGACCACCTGAGTGTCTGTAGGCTACACTTGAAGCCTACACTTCGACTAGTTACTACGCAACTAGCATAACAGCTACATCAAGATCCATCTCGTGGAAAGGGGAGTCAGATGAAGATGATGAGGAAGAGGAGTGGGAGGAGTGGGAGTCATCTAATGGGTGTTCCAAGGTTTCCTTGGAGGTGGGAGTTCGTGGTGATATTGCCTCGCTCTGAGGTATAGGTGAAAGCGAAGTAAGAACAACTGCTCCTCCTGTTTAGGCGAAACAGGCAAGGAGGGGTGAGGGGTAGCGAGGAAGTCCTCAGAGGAAGATCCGTAGTCCGACTCTGGTTCAGGCTCAAGGGAAGGAACCCTGAAGCTTCGTCGAGGTCAAGAGAAGGCAATGGTGGGAGGATTGCCTCTTGCGTGGTGGCAAAGGCTAAGGGATGAGCTAGTTCTTTTGTTATGCTAGTTGCGTAGTAACTAGTTGAGTGTAGGCTTCAAGTGTAGCCTACAGACACTCAGGTGGTCTCACTATCCAATCTATCCCTTGTGCGCACACAGGGAGCCCAAGGGACTGGTGGTGACTAGAAACAACACTTATGATTGCGTAGAACTAGCTGGAGACTACTGTACATGGCGACTAGGTATTTATACTAAGGTGGAGTGAGCACAGACCCACTACGTCATAGTAGGTCCTAGGGTCTACCTAGTCAATGTGAGTCACCCCTGGGTCAAGGGGATAGAGATGACATAGTATGTCATCTAGAAAGGGAAGTCGTCCGAAAGGAATTACTTATATAATGCTTCAAATGAAGTGTGGGAAAAAGCGAACAAATGAACCCCCTATGCAAACAGACGAACCCCCTGACGAACACTTGGAGCGTGGGAAAGTCGCGCTGTTCATGGGAAAGTTACAAGAAAGAGAGAAATAGGCGAAAGGAAGCTACAACTCCAATAGAAGATCATCTATGTAAATTGAGGTAGTGTTTGCCTCTATTGTGGCAAGCACCCAGAAGGCGTCAGGGGCCCCGTAAAATGAGGG
The DNA here is from genome assembly GCA_038090655.1 of Gastroboletus turbinatus. Taxonomy (NCBI): domain Eukaryota; kingdom Fungi; phylum Basidiomycota; class Agaricomycetes; order Boletales; family Boletaceae; genus Gastroboletus; species Gastroboletus turbinatus. Next base: position 9,584 of record JBBPND010000263.1, read on the forward strand.
GAAAAGAGAATAGGGGTCCGACGACAAGAAAACTGTAACAGAGGCCATGACTTGGCAAGTGAGTTCATGGGAGGTGAGGGCTTTGCCTTGAGCAGCTATTAGTTGTTTGAGTTAGTTTTCGACAGCAGGTAAGGGAGAGCTGGGAAGAATGGAATAAAGGGCACAGAGTTCATATTCCATCATGAGACAGAATGGAGATTGATTGGTAACAGAATGGAGGCAGTGATTGTGAGGGAATTCAGCATGGGAAATAGAGTAGGCCAAGAGTGGGCTGATTTCCACAGAAAATCTAAAGGTAGTTTTCAATTTCTTGGTTTACTCATTCAGTTTCTCCATTAGATTGAGGGTGATAAGCAATGGAGAGGGAGAGGTCATAGTTGAGAAGTTTTCCAAGTTCTCAGGGGAAGATAGAAGCAAATTGGAGACCATGGTTGGATATGACTTTATTGAAAAGGCTGAAGTGAAGGTAAACTTTGTGGGAGATGAGGGAGGCAATTCCTTCAGCAGTAATGGATTTCTTGATAGGGCAGAGAATTACCCCCTTAGTAAGGCCATGGTCAACCATGACCAAGAGGGTATCAAAGTTGGCAAAAAGAGGGTGATTGGTGATGAGATTGTAAGTGATCTGTTGGAAAGGGCAAGAGGCCAAAGAACCAATGGGAGTAAGGGGTGGAACAGTTGGATGGGTGTTAATCTTGTTTTGTTGACAGGTGCTGCAACCTTCAACAACATACTTTTTTTTTTTGGACAAGTGTTTTTATTATGTAGCAACTGACAGAGCTAGCTCTACACAATACACTAAGGTGACTAGCGAGGCTAATCGGTCCGAGGGAAAATGCTCTTATGCACGCCCTGCTTACGTGGGGGGTGTGGGGCTCCATGACCTATCTGGTGTCCCCGGTAACATCAGGGAGCCTAGATAGGGTAATACCCACTAAAACCTCTAGATTTGTGGGCCAGTCAGTTGGGAGGGAGTTCGGGCGATCAAGGATTGGTATCCAGGTGTGTTTGACTTTGTTTGTGGTGTTGGGTTTCTTATTGAATAGTGCTAGTCTGTGGTCGATGTTTATCCTTGTTGTGATTTGGTTTAGCCATTTGGTTGTTATCGCTTGTTGTGGGTATGTGTTTCCTCCTATGGTTCATTCACAGCGTAGTGTCCAGATGAGGTGGGCTGATTCTGATATCAAGATGCGTTTTAGGCGGGCATTGCCATGTTTTTTTGCAGCACTATCTTCGTTATCATCATTGGTGTTGGGTTGGATGTTTCTGCAGCCAAGGATGTGGCCATGGTGGATATTGTGCCAGTTTTCACTGTCAGGCCATTTCTGTTTGACGAGGCTCCAGATTGTGCGGGTGGTGGGGTGAGTACATTCTGTTAGAATGTGGTTGAGGGTTTCTAATGTGTCGGGGCAGCGGGTACAGTTTGCGCAATGTTCGTAGGTCGGGATTTTTGACCAGAAGTCCCCGATTCGTAGGGCGCCAGACATGGCTTTGAAGAGGAAGTTCTGTATTAGTCGACATACGTCTGGGTGCCGGATGTTATTCCATATGGATGCATCTGTTTCTAGGTGTCCGGTGAGTTCTTGGATGGCATATCTGGTGATGTCAAGGTTCATTAAGGTTTGTCGTGTGTAGGGTGTTGGTTTTTGTGATTTGAGGGCAGCATATGCTGCACATTGGGTGAGTGTTATGAGTTTCATCCCAGGGAGGGTGAAGTTGTCTGGTACGGTTAGGTTGATTACATCGGGCTGTTCTTTGATTGCACCTTGTTTAGTGAGCGTGTCGGCTTGTTCATTTCCTATGTCGCCATTGTGTCCTTTGGTCCATTTGAAGTTGGTTGGTGCGGCTCGACATTGCAGTTGGTAGGCTGCAGCTTTAAACCATTTCACATTGCTGATGTTGTTCCATCCTTGGTCTTCCCAGGTGCCGAGGTGTTTGGTTAGGCCATCTATTGCATATCTGGAGTCTGTGATGACAAGTAGTGGTGTTGTTGGTTCGGTTATTTGTAGGGCGATGATGATGGCTGTGATCTCACCGATCTGGTTGGAGTGGTTGGTACCGGGCACTTTGACTGCTCGATTGAGGGGGTTATTTTTGCCGTACCATATGCCACTGCCACAGGTTGCATCTAGCTTGCTGTTTCGGAGGCAGCAGCTATCAGTATATACGGGTATGGGATCAATCAGTTGTCCTTGTTCTCTGCGTGGGTTACTGATGTGGTATGCTGGTTCTAGTGGCATGTGTGTAGCACTCGGAAGCACTCATCAAGTGATCCTCTGGCTGTGATGGTTGGGTCAAAGGTGATTTTTTCTCCGTTCACTACTACTGCGCTCTGATTCTTTTCTTTTCGTCGGTGGGTCAGAGTTAGGTCGTCTTTTTTGGGGTGTTTGTGTAGGTTGTATATTTTGTCACTGAGCCTGGTGATATCTTTGGCGTGTTGGGCACACTTGTGTGGGTTGGGGCATCCTCATGCTCTGTCTCACCTGCAGTACCTGCAGCGGCATTTCAGGTTTGGTAGGTGTCTGCTATTGACATTGTTGAGGCGCTTACATACTTTCATTAGGTCTTTCATGTATGTTGCCTTGTGTCGTGACTGGAGGCACTTGGTCTTTTGTTTGTGGTATAGGTTTGGGAGAACCCTGATGTGGAACCATGGGGGCATTTGTCATTTTAGGGCCTTTGACAGTTTTCATGGGGCAAGGGTGAGGTTGTATTTTTTGGCTGTTTGAAGGAGGGTGGTCAGCGGGTGGGGGGTTTGTTTACTGTTTTTCCATGGTCTGCCTGATGGTCGGAGGGTTGTTAGGAAGGTATGTATGTCATTTTTTTCAGTGATACCAGTTTTGTTGATACAGTTTATGATGGCATTGAAGACAAAGGCCCAGAGTGGGCATTTTGTCAAGCAGTCAATGTAGGGGTTTAGCCATGTTAGCTTGATTGCTTGATTTCGGGCTTCAATGTTTAGTAGGTTTATGCCTCCTTCTTGGCGTGATTTCATTAATTGCTGTAGACCCAGGCTGTGAGGGGTTTTCTTCCCATCCCAAAGGAAGTCGCACATGATGTTGTCAGTTGTTTGGTTATTGTTGTAGGCATTCCTTGTGCTTTCGTGAGGAATTGTGTCATTCCGCCAATAATCATCTGGATTATTAGGCGTTTGGCATCTAGGGTGGGGTTTGCTATTGCCCATCTATCTAGGGACTCTTTTATTTTGTCGAGTATTGGGGACCATGGTTGGGCTTGTTTCACTTCATTCCCAATCCAGGCGCCAAGGATGCAGGTGGGGTGGCCGTCTTTTGCTATTTTGATTCCAGGGACCAGGGATGGGTCATCTGGATGGATTTGTCAGGAGTGTGTGAGTCGTTCTCTGTGTTCTTTTGTTCCTATTGGGATGATCTCTGTCTTTTCCAGGTTGAATTTCACGCCCGAGGCTCTACACCAGATGGAGAGGATCTTTTCAAGGTCTGTGTATTTGTTGTAGGCAGACAGATATACCATTGTGTCATCAGCGTATAGGTTTATTTTAACAGTTCTGTTTGTGTTGGGTATTTGGTAGCCCTTTATGGTTTGGGTATTGCATATGCATGCGGCTAGTGGTTCAATCGCCAGGTCAAAGAGTAGGCAGGACAGGGGGTTGCCTTGTTGAACGCCTCGGGTGACTAGGTAGGTTTTGCTGCTCACTCCATTTATTATTACTGACATCTTAGCATGCTTGTATAGTGTGGATACTGTGTTAATGAAAAGTTCTGGTAGGTGAAAGGTCTGTAGTGTTTCGATTAGGTAGTGATGGTCTACTTTGTCGTAGGCTTTTTCTTGGTCAAGGGCTACAATTGCCCCGTTTTCTTCTATATAGTCGGCGTATGAGCTCATTGTTTCAGCTAGTCTTATTGGGTCAAAGATTGAGCGGGTTGGTACAAAGCCAGATTGGTCCGGGTGTAGGAGGTCACATGCATGAGTAGCTAGTTGGGATGCTAGTGCTTTCATCATTATTTTGTGGTCAGTATTTAGAAGAGTGATCAGGCCATAGTTTTCTATTTTTGTTCTATCTTTCTTTTTATATAACGGACACATCCATCCCGCGGTGAAGTTGTCTGCTTCGTTCGTGCCAAGTAGTTGTATGTTGTTATATATGAGTGTGAGGCACTTTGTTATGTTGAAGGATGGGGAATTTTTCTTTGAGAGTTGGACGTGTTCGTTGTGTAGGGTCTTCCATAGCTTGTACGGGATCTAGCCCAGTGGCTGTGCCATTTTTGGACATCAGTACGGCTGTTGTAACTTGTTCTTGTGATATGAGGTGTTGGAGATTGGAGTTGGGGTCGTTAAACTTCTGTGTTGCTGGGATCTGTTGGAGGACCTCTACAATGGCGGTTTGTCTTTTGGGGTCGGTATGGTGTGGTAAATGTTTTGATTGTAAGTTATTATGGTATTTGCCAGCAATCTCGGCCATATCTGAGGATTTCATTGTGGTTTTGTTGGTTATTGGATCATATAGGGCATATATTGGGTCTCTAGGTTTATGTGGTTTATGTAGGTTAATCCAGTATTTGTTTATCTTTTCCCCTTTCTCAAACCATTTGGCTTGGGATCTGGCTTTGGTGTTATGGTTTACCTTCTGGTTCAGGTATTGTAGTTCCTGGCGTAGTAGGGCTAGGTTTGATTGTTGGTCTTGGTCAGTGTCCAGGTCATTTTGCTGTTCGGTGCTCTTTATGTCTTTTGTGACGGCTATTAATCTGTTATGCATCTTTCCTATTTGGTGTTTGCTTGATTTTTTGATCAGGACCACTGTTTGTTTTTTGAATTCAGACCATTGTGTTTGTGGCTTAGTGTCGGTGTGTGTGGACGATTTGAGTTCTCATTGTAGGTCTTTCCCCAGTTCGATTATTTGGGTTAGGAGTTCATGGTCTGACAGTAGGGCGAGGGGTGTGGTCCATCTGCCCGGGCCGATGAATGGTAGGGTTGGGGGTGCTAGTCGTGTTAGGACCATCCTGTGGTCGGATGGGATAATAGTGTCTGTGACTTCCCAGTCTGACAGTTGGTTTGTCAGGTTTCAATTTGTGTAGATTCGGTCTAGTCGTGATAGTGAGTGGGCGTTACTTATGAAGGTGTACTGTCATGTGTTGGGATTGTTATGTCTCCACCTATCAATCAATCGAGTTTACTGATTCTCGGAACGTTTGTAGTGCTTCTACTGCTGAGTAATCATCATATCTGGTGGGTATGCGGTCTATGATATCCTTTGTTATATTGAAATTGCCCAGCATCATGTCAATGGTAGGTACATGTAGTTCGGTCAGTTTACACTGGACATGTGTCCAGAAGGGGGGGTGTTCTTGTGGGGTGTTTGGGGTGTAGATATTGAGGATCGTGAGTGTTGATTGGTTTGGCCATTTGATGGTGAGAAGGATGGCCCTTCCTGGGACGATCTCGGTGGTTGATGTGGTTTCTGGTGTTAGTTGCTCATTGTTTATGACGAAAGCAACTCCTGCAGATGCGCCTGGGTTTTGTGGGTGGGCTGAGTTATGTATCGTAAGGCATTTACCAAAGAGTCGTCTGATGTCATTGATATGGTGGGTTTCTAGATGTGTTGTCCTCTCCCTCCTTTAGACGCATCAGAAACGCACATCGAGATGAAAAATAGAGCCCACATACCTCCTCCGCTGCCCGTTCCACGGTCGTAAAATCAATGTTATACTCCTGAATGATACTGGGGTAGAGCGAATTGAAATCCATGACCAAAATAAACTTGTCCCACAAGCCACGCTTGGGTTCAAACACCAAACCACCCTTGTACTTGTCTCGTTTACTCTTGCTGGTTTTCGTCCCGCCACCCTCGCCATCGGCGTCATCGGCTTCGGGCTCGATCTTGGGGGCTTTTTTGCCGAAAGTCTTGTCGGGGCAGATGTACTTGAGTTTGTGGAACTCGTGGAGCAGAATGTATTCGTTACGTTCCGCACGTCCACCGTTCAGGGTCTTGTTCCTAAAGGAGTTGGGTAGTTTGTTCGGCTTCGGTAGTTCACCAATGGACCAAGTACTCACCAAGCGTTCCCAGCAAGATTCGTAAGTTGTCTCGTCAACGGTAGTATCTGTACCTTGGACGCGATGGCCATCTGGTAATGGGCATCGAGTTCACAGTGCCGCACGAACGTCATAAGCATATCTGGCGAGGAAACGCTTCCGTCA
>JBBPND010000264.1:0-15668 GCA_038090655.1 Gastroboletus turbinatus
ACTCGAAACGGTCAACGGTGGTACGTAGAGTTTCGATAATATATACGGACGTTTCAGCCTAATTGTATCTCTTATAGTTATTGACATCGAGCTCCTGTCGGATAGCCTCCTACCTGCCATCATTGAACTGGCAGAAGACAAATCATGGCGTGTTCGACAAGCGATTATCGAGTACATTCCTCTTCTCGCAACGCAGTTGGGGAAACCATTTTTTGACGACCAACTCGGGAACTTATGCATGTCCTGGTTGGGGGACACCGTATTCAGCATACGCGAAGCTGCTACAATAAATCTCAAGAAACTGACTGAAGTTTTTGGTGTTGAGTGGGCCAAGGTTGCCATCGTTCCCAAGGTCGTGGGCATGGGTCAGCATCCCAACTACCTGTACCGGATGACCACTGTGCAAGCTATCACGGTATGTTCATGACCACTAAAATCCCAAATTTTGCTGACACGACCCTCCAGACCATTTCACCCTCTTTGACTTTGCCCATCATCCAAACAGAAATCATAACTCCCCTATTACAACTCGCTGTTGACCCCATCCCTAACATACGATTCAATGTTGCCAAGGCGTTGGAGGTTTTGGCGGCTTCGTTTTGGGACGCCCCCGGGGGTAAAGAATTTGTGAAACAGAAGGTTATCCCTGTCCTGGAGCAACAGAAGAACGACGGAGACGCTGATGTTCGGTACTTCTCTACACGTGCACTGCAAAAAGCGTTATCAGTGCTAGAAAAATCTGGTAGGCATACGTCTTGTACCTGGACAGACTATACTCACCTCCCCGCGTAGGATGAAGTGGAAATATTCGACGAAATAAGCGTAATACCCAACTATAGTTTGTCCTATTCAGTTCGTGGACAATCAGGCAAAGAGTAAAGAGTACTGTACCTCCCCTGCAATCTGACGAATTTCAATCGCGTGACGACTGTCCGTCAGTGGTTCTATTTGTTTCGATGTGGGTGCTCTTCCAGACTCGAGTCATTGCTTCCCTTGTGTGGTGGACTGTGCACAATACGGTCCGTGTTATAGTTTTGGTGATACAAGCAACTACCTTAATTGGCAAAACAATAATGATGTGGTTATCCGGCAAGATCCACAGATCACCGTATGCAGAGCACAAAAGTGAGTGAGGATGTAAAATAACGGTTTGCTCCTCAACATCTGTCCTTTCTCCCACTTTCTTTCTGATCCTCTGTTCATGGGCTGTGCCCTCTTCTCAATGTCAAAGACACGAACTCTCTCTGCAATCTGCGTGGCTCTTTCGTTCCCTTTCGTGAACGGGACATTCATAATGACCAACGCTGGGATTTGCTCTCTAAATGAATTTTGGTATGAACCGTTTCGAGATTGCATACCTCTTGGCGAGCAGTCGCTCCAGAGCGTCCCTCCGTAAGTTGTCTTCGTCTCGATGGTAAACAAAGGAATGATCAACTTCGCTAAAGCCACGGAATCGCGTGTCCTTCAAAGGGGAGCTGGTATTGGTCAAGCCGTACGCATATTATAGGACTTGTGTGTGTGAAAGTGTGTTGTGCTTAACCCGTGTACAGAGCTGTCGGTCTGTCTCCCTGCAAGTCCAGTGTCAGATGTTTTACCCCCCGGGTCGGGTTCTGTGCCGTGTCTTATCCATTATGCATGGGATACCACGACGAGCAGGTGCATCCACGTCGGTCATATCCAACACTCGACCGCCTGCGGTGACACGGAATTTTGGTAAGAACGACTGAAAAACCAGTCCGTGTTGTCTCAAACTTTGACAGGTTTTCTGAGAAAGCGACTTGCCTTGCCCGCCGCAGCTCCAGTCCTCCTAGCACGCGGTGCCCGTCAGGATGGTACTGGAGTACCCAGCTATCGAGTTGCGCTCCTGCGAATCCGGAAGCTAGTTCGTCTCTGGCATGTGGAAATGATCATGTCTGGTCGCCGTCAGACTTGATATGTAAAAGAGCTGCTTCACCATCGCGACGCTCCCCATCACTCACTCCTTCATGGCGTCCTTCGCCGTCTCCGTCCCCAAGACAGCTTTCACGTCGGCAGAGTCTCAAATCACGAACTGTCAGCCTGTGTCCAGCTGGACTCGACGCATGTCCCATCTTGAGAGCGGGCGATTTAAGCGACTTTGAATGTGTTGATCCAAAATATGATCTGCAACATTGTGGGGGTTGCTCAGTGGACGGTCGGGGAAAAGACTGCACGTCGATTGAAAGGGTATGGAATGTCGAATGCATACAAATGCAGTGTTCTGGTTCGTACATCCATCAGAGTCCGTGATGCATCCTAAAAATATTTAGTGTTGACCTGTGCGGCTGGATATATTCCAAGCATCGATCGAAGGACATGTGTCAAACTGTAGCCTTTCAGCTGCCACTCGCTTGTGAATTCGCATCGCTCATGGTGGAATACTAGCACTACAAAACGTCACAAACTCACCTTTTTCGTTTCCCATCATTCACACCCAAGTCTGCTTTGGGTCGATTAGTTCCTCGAGGAGGGAATGGAGACCATATAATTTTTAGTCCATTCCCTGCGAACTTGCCGTTTGAGGGTGATTCGGGTCCTACCTCCGATGGTAGGGCTAGCGATAACTCCCTGACGCGTCATTTGCAATCCACCGGGCTGCGCCGAACTTATTCTGTTACCTCTTATAAATGGTCTGACCCATGTTCTCCTGGTTGCCTTGTGAGATCAAACAATAACAACAACATAAGTATGTAACCTCAACCATATGTAAAGGTCAGTGGTTGCGTGACCTTACTCTTCATCCACCCACTGGTCTGCAAGAGATCCAAGTTTCGGGAGATGATAGCGCGAAAGTCCGCCCCTGAAAGCACCCACGAAGGCCTGAGCTCTGGGTCATGTTGAAACAAGATAAGTGTGAGCGAGACTTCCATGTCCATGGCTTATGAACCCTTACGCCATCGAAAACCCTGACACACTGAGGAGCAGAGTGAGAAAGGCACGGATCCACGACGGAAGTTGCAGTACCGCGGCAAGGATGCGCGCGGTAAGTAGAGGAGTCATCAAGAGCGCTGCCTGGTATGCTGCTTGCGGTCATATTCAAAATAAATCGAACGATGGCAGCACTGCTGACCATGAAAACGAACGTAGTCGTTGTGTCTTTCTAGGACAAGTAAGGTGAGGGCTGAACGCCGAGTCGAGACGTAAGCGCGATCGAGAGTGGAGGGGAAGGACTTTGTCGAACCTGATATTGGACCTAGCAGATAAGCGAATGCGGCCAGAACGTCGACGCGTAGACCGTAAGTCGTTTCCCATCCATTGTGTTGACCGCGTTCGCTATCTGTATCCGCAGCAGTGGCAGAGAATACGGTGGACGACGGCAAGGCTCCAGACTGATAAGATGCTGGGTTCTCCGGAAACCAAATTTTGGGACGGGAGACAGGCTTGGTGGGGAGACGATAAGGATCGTCTCGGGGTGGAGTCTGTGGGTCCTGTCAGAAAGAGGTATGCAGCAGAATGCGAGCGCACATAGGGGGCAAACGAGCCGGCAAAGTTAGAGGGCATCTTCGCGAGAGTATTACTAATAGTCCGAGTATAACCGGAGGGAGCGGCTACGTCCGGGAAATGCCGGACGGACTCTGATTTTGCTGCTCATTGACTCTGCCTCACAGGACCCGTCAAGATATCGGGCAAGAAACCGTCGTAAAACGCTGATCGACCGTCCTAATCATGGTGAGTATCTGTCATTGGACCTCTCGGAACCACCCGCCAAGTTTCACCCCAATCCATGGTTGGGGAGCGTTGGATGCCCTTCTTGCGGTTCAGATGTCCTTTGGTCTTCTGACAAGTCTTCCAGGCTGATAACTCGGCACCCATCACTCTGCGTACGCGCAAGTTCATCACCAACCGTCTTCTCTCTCGCCGCCAATTCGTCCTCGATGTCCTTCACCCCTCCCGCCCCAACGTTTCCAAAACCGATCTCCAGGAGAAGCTTGCTACCTTGTACAAGAGTGAGAAGGACCGTGTCGTCCTCTTCGGTCTCCGAACACAGTTTGGTGGTGGAAGAAGCACTGGCTTTGCTCTCATTTACGATGACGAGGTCTCTCAAAAGAAGTTTGAGCCCAAGCACCGCTTGATCAGGGTCTGTTCATCGTCCGCGTGTCGTCTGCGTTCCTCATATTACATTCTTAGAACGGTCTAACAGACAAGGTCGAAAGGCCATCTCGCAAGCTACGGCACGAAAGGAAAAACCGCGCGAAAAAGGTCGGTTATCCATAGATTGTTCGTTCCCATGGGCTCACGGCTTTCGTGTATCAGGTTCGGGGAACCAAGAAGACCAAGGCTGCGGAGCCTCCCAAGAAGGGGAAGAAGTAGTGGTTCCATGTCGAAACCGGGGTCTCAACTTCCTTTCCCGCTCAACCACTTGTCGTCCATCAGCATCTGTAGCAACCATGGCGAAGTTGTATATATGGCATATGTCATTTTATCCTCTATGGACACTCATGGATCATATGCATATGCAATCAGCCTGAAAAACTCTCCCATTAGTGTGTCAAATCTAAGTATATTACAACATCTGTTGGATATGATGGGTATCATCTGAGAATGGCGGAAGTTGTTCACAAGCCTAAAAGCCCAATTTCTTGTGTATGATATCTGGATCTTCTTGATATTCCTCTGCCGAGACCCACATCTGGTAAAGAGAACGTGAGCCCTGTGTTCAAGACCGCTACGCAAGCGTTATACCTTCTTGAAAGTCCCCAACCCTGCAAGTATAGAACCACCTATCCAAGTGGAATACTTCCGCTCCGGTGGTGCGTATATTTTAATCTTGACGTCCTTTAGAGCCAACCTCTTGACCTCGTTGAGAAGCCGATCACCAAAGCCTAGACAGTACACAAAGTGAAGCAACACCCACTTTAATGGTTATCGAAAGCTTACCTTTACATAATGTGCTGCCCCCGCTTAGGACGATGTTCGAAAAGAGACTCTTGCGCAGATCCAGATCGACTCTGTTGATGGAATCTACCACAACTTGGTGGACACCGGCGTATTCCTGACCGATGAGTTCAGGGTTGAACAGGATCTCTGGAGCTCGGAACCGTTCAGAGCCAAGCTGGAGCGTCTTCAAGCTGAGGTCGTCATATATTGTATCTGAGCTTACCTGAACTACGTTTCCATCAGGTAACCGGAACTCCTCTGGGCGTCCGAGAGTGTCCTTCTCCTCCTTGGACGGGTTCAATGCTACATAACAACACTTTTCTTTGATTATCCGCACGACTTCCCGCTCGGCTGTTGTATGTAGATGATGGCCGGACTTTCTCAGAAGCAACTGTAGGTGGTCGGTAACATCTCTGGGAAGCTGGTTCATACCCGCAGCTGTATGATCAAGCTGAGCTACACACACCTCCCCGCGACATCCACTCGACGAATTGCGTGAGGCATTGAAAAGCCCTCGAACACAGGCACAGCGTGAGTGACACCATCACCAGAGTCGAGTACGATGCCTGTCGTTCGCCCAGAGGAATAACTTCATCCTCACAGTCAGCAACAAGTATATACTTCGGGTGATGAACTTACAGTGATAAAACGGCCTGCACTGAAAGGAACAGTGCAGGGACATTGAATGTATCAAAGAAGATCTGTGCAGCAACGTCCCGATTACTGCGAGGATTCAGCGGGGCTTCGGTTAAAAGCACGGGATGCTGCAATGGCAAGTGATTGAATTGGAGCGCAGGTTACACCGAGATGCATCTCACCTCTTCACTGAGTGTACCAAGCTCCTCAGCATATATCCAGCTCCATATACGTTCCATGTCATCCCAGTCGGTAACGATCCCGTGCTCCATAGGATACTTGATTTTTAAAAGGCCACGAAATTCTTGCGCTCGACGACCAATGAAGACGTCTCCTTCCAGAGCACCCGCCATGACGCGGACATGCTTTGGTCGCCCGACGCTGCAGCGCAGTGTGATTTCGTGTGGAATTCCATGTAAAATTGGATTGCATACATACAAGGAAGGGAAGAAACATTTTGGATGATCCTGACCAGCGAAGCCTGCCTTGATAGTGCCCGAACCCTGAGAGGAGCGAGGTGAGCACACGGACGCCACAGTCAGCAAGTGGAGCAAACATTATCGATCACGACTGGCTGGTTTGTCAAGACATCATCGTACTCCGCCATCTCTTGAGAATGTGGGCTTGTCCGATTCGAGTGACCAGGTGGTAATATGTTGTTGCGAACTGTGCCTGTGATGAACTGCACGACGCGTCTTCAGCGCCACATCAGACCCCGCCAAATGCTCCACCATGCCACAACTGCGTAGTCATACCGCCCTCATCTTTCTGCTCTCCCTCTTTACATTACACATCGTGCGTAGCAGAACCGTGTATTGGCCGGCGGACAGCTAGAGCTTCATTACCAGATACCAGTCCAAGGCATCATAAGCAAATGGGAGGTCACCAACTTCTGCAAATGTAAGTCCCATTATTTACCGCTGGCCACCAGACGGTCGAACAGGGAGCCCGCAGGCATCTGCTTCCAGTCGAACTATACCATTTTGAAAATGGATGCTCCAGACAACCCATCCAAACCATGTCTCTCCTGTACCAAACAATGGTGTCTGGACCGGGAGCTCACCATCTGTGACGGGGCTTCTCTCGGCGACACGGATCCTGACACGGCGACAGGCAAGGAAGGTGATGTCGAAGCGAGATGTTTCCGTCAGCCTCGATGTTTTGGCGTTTGTGACGATTGCTCATATCTGACTTAGAGCGCGATTCACCCAGGGACCAGCTAGTCGTCACCCTGTTTCTTTTGACTGTTTTCGGGTTGTTACTAAGTGCCGGGATCAAGAACCGCATGCTGAAGGCAGGCATGGACCCCAATATACCGTGGTTAGTGGGGAGGCGGTGGTGGAAGGTGTGCTACTCTCCTTGACATGTCAAATTAATCACTCAAGCCATTCTAGGAGTGGGTGCCTCATCGCCACTTGGAAGAGTACGACCTCCGCGAACGCAATGCTCGCGCTCTGGATGATAGAGGAGAGTACAGAGAAGTTTCCGAGACGTTGCCTACGTAGATATCATCTCTGGTGTAGATGGTTCGACGTCCAACGCTGCACGTATTGAACACGACTTCACTGCCGACGATCCGGATTACTGTATTCGGAACTGAAATGCGGGTTTGCTTATCTGAGCGCAGCGAGGAATAAACGAGGTACATACGCAGCAAACGCACATGACAAAACGTGAGACCTAGCACCGACTTTCAACAGACCAGAGCCACTCGTAGTCGCGGCGAGCCCGCACCGTTGACCCTAGACATTTCTTGCACAGTCTTCCATGGGTTCGCTCTGTTCGAGACTCGGTAGTCATTCTGGCAGTCACGAAGTGCTTGGAGGAGGCACGGCGCCATCCTCAAACGTGCAGAATCACCAAAGTACCACCGATGCCCGTGCCGCAGCTGCAGAAGCCGCCGAGAGGAGACTGAAATCGGTAAGCACACCGGTTCGCCCTTCTGGAGACGATTCACCAGGTCTTTCTCTCGACATTAGGCACAAGCACGCGGAACTCATGCGTCGAATCCGAAGCGGGGTCGTCTCGCAGCCCAGCTCGAAGCATCGAAGTCGGCTAAACCTGTGCCTGCATCGAGGCAAGAAGAACCACTTGTGGTGAGTGGGAATCTGATTTGACTATTTCCTGCCTCTTTTCATCAATTTCATCGCAGTGGGACTGAAATTTGTATGAAATCTTTGTCGATGTCAACCCCAGCGGTGAGTCTGGCATGTGGGCGATGTGTTGGAGCGCTTTTCATCCCTGGCCATCAGGTTTTCTCGTGCTTCATGGAATATGATCGCCGTGGACACCTTTCAATTTCTATCGGAACCGGCACCATCAACAAGCACGAATCCATTTCACTCCGAGTGGGATTCATTGATTCGCCCCTCGGGGTTATCTGAGCTTCTCCTTTTCAGTCGAGCGGACCGCCGGTGAACCCACGAGGCTGTAACACGTTTATTTAATGTTACTTGGACATCGAATACCATGTTTATTCTTGCCAACATCGAGTTCCCATGATCGAGATCAGTGGATATCTGACGCCGCCTTGGACAAAAAAGTTCATTCAAAGACTGCTCTTGATGGGATTTCAGAGCTCCGTCTGATCGCTGGTGATTGGTCAGGGATGTGCCGTAGTGACAATTCCGAGGAGCAATCGACATGGGATTGGCCGAACATTGAGCACTAGCACGTGGCAGTGTCAGGCTCGGTCTGTCGTGTGACGCACTCTTGGACGCTTTGCTTGCAGGACGAGATACGCCCGTTGGATGGCACTGGAACTCGTATGGTGCCAGACACTGCCCATTCACGCACTGCGGGGGCCTACGTTCAACCTGAAATGACCTTTCGGTGGAGGAGAGTCCTTTGGGAGAGGTGTCCATACCCCGACAATTTCATACCACCACATTCATTCTTATCCGCCTTGCGGCGAAACCGTCAGTGGTTCTGCTCCGAGTCACAAAGTTGATTGCTAACAATGTCCTCCAGCCAACTTCACGCCATACAGTTATTGGCCGCTGGTTTTCCTGTGCTGCGCGATCACACAGCATCTTGGAACGGTCTTCGTCTTCCTCGCGATCTTCGTGAGACTCAAGGAACGCACGCTTGATGCTCGCGTGTTGCTGTGGATGTCGGTGACTTGTTCTGTGCTTGGATATGGCGTATGGGAGATCCTCCATAGTTCCGATCCTAGCCATATGCCGTCAAACCGTTTGTCATGCTACGTCGATTCCAGCCTCTCACTGAAGCCGTCTTTCTTAGGCTCAAAGGCATTCAAGTCATCATTGTTGGTCCTCCTTGCTCTCATGGGTCTCGCCCCCGTCCTGAGAACTTTGACGGCTGCAACTTCGTCGGACACCATATGGGCGTTGTCGGCATGCCTCTTTCTTCTGAACACACTCCTGGCCGATTATAGCTGCATGAGATCCGGATCATTTACTCAGGAAAGGTCTGTAGTGGGCGCTTTTGTGAAACTGTTTCAATCCTCACAGCCAACAGGCTAACGTCCGTCTTATCCATGAACGCGGCGATGTCATCGTCCGTTGTTCTTGCCTCACGTTTGCCTGACGACCTGTCAGTATTTTCACTCGTTCTCTTTGCTGTGCAATTGTTTGCCCTGTTTCCGTTATTGCGTCATCGATTTTGGGTAAACGATTCCCTCCTCTTGTCACTGCGACGAGCCGGTAATGTTGGACGGATTCACAGGGTATTTCGACAGCATTGCAGGCGTTGGTGACGTTATCAATCACCGCACTGTCACTCATCCTCGTCACACCTTTGTCGACGCCTATAGCCACCATGATGACAGGGTTCTACATCGCAGTAACTTTTATTGCTCCAGGGGTGCTTGTCTGGGCGCAAAAATACAAAAAGTACGTTATCCTAATAATCTCACGTTGTTTGCCACCCTTTGATATCTATGCTTCTCCAGCGAAATCAGAGGACCGTGGGATGTCGCCATTCCAAGACTAAATTGGATTTAACCACAGTGGGCGTGGTCAACGCACCGATGGGAATAGGATCGTCACCACCTTCCGCCAATGGATAGCCTCTGCATGTTAAATTTCCGCCCAGGTACCTTGTCCGCGGCCACGAACAGATCTTTGAATGTGTCTCACTAGCCACCGGTGTATCTCCGACGGAACAGACGTTGCGTTTGTATGGATATGTTCACGGTGACTGTGTTGTACATTGAAGGTATCATATTACATGCAACACTATATGTGACAGATGATTAGAAATAGGCAAACATACTAAGTAGAGTTAGTAAAACAGTAGCTTTCAGTCTGTGTCCAACCGAAGACTGAGAGATGCACAATAGGATATTGTTTGTCGCCAATCTTGTGTGTCGGTCCTGTAGCCCGGTCATTCCATGTCAGGGTCATCATTATGCAAACGTGGTCGCTTGGAGCCGGTAACGACTCCCATCCCAATACCTCTTGCTTCTAGCACCTCCATCGCCACCTTCGCCGCACCCTCCGAAGACTTCTTTGTGCGTGTCCGCGTTCTCCGTAACGCTCCAAATGCTTGTGCTTTGATCACCGCCAGGGTGCCGGAAATAGGTGGAGCACCAGGAGAGGGTGACCGCGACTCTCTGTCGAGACCACGGCGTGGTCGCAATTTAGGAAGCTGAGAGTAAGAGTTTGACTCCCCCTCACTGCTTCCTCGTTCGTGCTGGGAACCATTATCGCTGCCAGAAAAGTGAGGTATAGCAGGAAGCAATGGGCGTTCCGGTCCGGAGTTCGCTCGCCTAGGACCAATCCTGTATCGAACGCCATCACTTCCGGCGCCGGATAACGAAATATCGGCCGTTCCACCGTGAAGTGTAACTTCCGCGCCGTGGGCACTCGAGTGTCTGCGGTAGTCAAACTCTGGTCTATCTTGACCGATGGAACCTTCTGGAGGAAAAGTGAACTGAAACGGTGACGTCAATGACGTGGTGGATGAAGAAGGTGGCGTCGAGGTGGTTGGTGATATTGACCGGCTCCCCGGGAAAAGGTAAGGGGTTGTTTCCAAGTGATTTAAAGGTGCTTTCTGTTCGTCTACGAAAGAGCGAGTCACATACATATCGGGCGAGGTCAACGTGGGGGACCCTAGTAAATGAGGTCAGGGATGATAAGATCGGTCGTGGGATGGAACTTGCCACTGGAGGAAGACGTTTGGGGGACGTTTTGGGCCCACGCTGTATCACGGTTCATCGTCTGAACGGGATAGGGATACTGGCCAAACTTTGAAACGCGGTTACCTCCCAGTTGCGGGGTTGGCCCAGCGGTGGGAAGATGATCGGTATCAACACCAGAATAGGACAAGGACGGGGATTGCGCTGGATAACTGTGGTTCGGAGGAGGACCGTATGCGCCATTGCACAGAGATGCAGCGTCATCACCTGTCTGGAAACCCATGCTGTCGTCACTGTAGTGGCTACCGTGCGAGGTGGGCAGGCGATTGGGAATGATATTAGACGGGGTATGCGTGGAGAAGGTGGAGGGGAGTGGCGGCAAGTCATCGGACTCGGGCGCCTGTCCCGTCTTGCGTGCTTGCCAAAGTGCTCTCCAGAACTTTTCACGTTCGCGCAACTCGTGTTTGAGACGGGCATTGTCTTGCCTGAGCTCTCCGGCCTCCTGGCGGGCCTCGCGACAGGAGTCCTGGAGCTGAAGGACGACAGACTCGAGGGAGGTGACTGGGGGGGAGATCGTGAGCGGGGAGATGGAGGGGAAAGGGGGTACTGACCTGTCTCCTCGAGGGTGGCGATGTAATTGGCGCGCCTAAGCAAGGGTGCGATCAGAGAAGTGGGGAGGGGGGAGGGCGTCGAGATCACCTCTGGCGGAAGGCGGCCTGGGCATCCGCGTTTTTCTTTTTGCGGATAGCAATATCGGATATGCGGGCGACAGGATCGTCGATGGCGGCCTTGCAGTCGGACATGTCGTCTGGGGGGGAATGGCCAGGTTCGAGCTTGTTCGGCATGGGGAAGGAGAAGGGATGGAAGGGGAGGGCTTGAGCGACGAACTGGAGCGACGGAGGAGGTTTAAAATGGCATGGAAAAAAAGAATTCGAATCAAGGGCACGAGGAGAGGGCCGCGGTGTGATCGAGTTAAGCGAGCGTATTTACAATCCAGTCCGTCTAGCGCGGCAGCTCTCCCCCCTCCCGGACCAACAAACATCGAGCCAGCTCGTTCAGTCACAGTAGTGCTTGGATCTGCATTCATTCCCGACCGGACAGCCAGTACCCTGCCCACAGCTTCCAGGAACCTGCCCGATACAATCTCTCCCGCTGATTGCGATCTCCATGTCACAGCCGTTCTGTTCTCTCTTATTCACACCGCAATGTCCGGAATATCGCCCAGCTCCCTCCCGTCGCACCCGTAAATCATATCAGCCAAATGGATAGACAGACAACGAGGCCGCGACGCTGACCCACGGCCCGGAACCAGCCACCCACTTCCGTTATGGTCATGTCCCGACCACCTCCATCTCCCCTTCCTCTTCTTCCTGCTCCTCTCCTTCCATATCGAGCACTTCCATCGTCGTCCCATCCCCGTCCAACACACACACAACCCTCCGTCCGACTCTCCCGTTCACCGCCAGCGACACTGATCCGCTCTTGCACCCACACAGTCGGCGGCATTTTCTGATCGGAATCGGATTGCACGGGAGCTAAGCCATGCCGTCAGCAAAATAAAAACACCGCACACAAAAACATGGCCCGAACACGAGACTTACATGCCCCTCCTTCCATCTCTGCAGCACGCTGTCCATCATATCTGTCCGGGCGGGACCGCTTACGTATCTTTCTGATTGGAGCTTGTGGTACCCTAGCGCGTCGTAGTTTACCGTAGCGACGAATATCGGGCCTTGGACATAATTCTGGTTAATACATGCAGCCGGATACAAGCGGGACGTGGATTCCTTACCCTGAGTCTCCTTGCCTTGGTAGACAACGATGAGTGTCTCGTCGTCAAAAAATTCGACATCCAATACATCAACCTCAGCACTTCCTTCTTCACCAAACTGCCCCACGAAGCACCCTAAAAGAGCGACCTGAACGTCATCGTGGACCCCCGCCACATATCGTCCGTACGGCATTCGGCTCACACACACTTTTTTTGTATACATTCAGTTCATAAAAGGCGATGAAACCAAGTCACTCACAAAGCCCTTGTCCTTCTGAACTCACGTGAACGGCAAGATACTGCAGGAGGTGACCCGGCTATAAAGACCGAATTTAGGACAATATCACCCCACCGCGAAGAGCATGCTGTTTACCTCGTTTTGATTGCTAACCACTCTCTGACGGACGATATGACATACACCTCCTGTGGGAACCGAGTTTGCCTGCGGCGGGGTGGCTCCACCATCTACCGACACAATAGCGGATCGAGCAGCGGCTTGAGAAGCTTCTGCAAAAACCCGTTGACACAGGAAAGCTATTTCCTGTACGAGCGCGTCTAGATTCTTGTCCAGATGGGAAAGATCATTCGACGGGACTTTCTGAAACAATATATTGACCTCATGTAAAGGACATGAATATCCACTTCAAAAGAAAACCTACTGGCTGCCACGATGTTTGTGATGGGTCTTGCAACGCGGCACGAGCCAATTGTATCACCTCGTCAAGCGCCTTGCCGGGGCTTTGG
Source organism: Gastroboletus turbinatus (assembly GCA_038090655.1). Classification (NCBI taxonomy): domain Eukaryota; kingdom Fungi; phylum Basidiomycota; class Agaricomycetes; order Boletales; family Boletaceae; genus Gastroboletus; species Gastroboletus turbinatus. Next base: position 13,149 of record JBBPND010000264.1, read on the forward strand.
GGAGGTCGAAAGCATGAAAGATCTCCAGGATTGAATTGGGGAAGCGACCCCGTAAACCATTCGTCAATCTTACTGCTCATGAGCCCGGATATTAAGTAGCCGTTGACTTCGAGGATGTCGTGATCTGGATTAGTGTGTGACTCCGCGCTCGGATTCGCGACAATGGTTTCTGAATGGATCTCAGACAGGAGGTCGACCGGGAAACGAGTAAACGTGTGGTACAGACCATGTCGAATGAAAGACAAGAATTGTTTGAAGGCCCCGAGTTCTTTCCTCGCCTCTGCAGCCAGCCATGAGGAAACGAATATGCCACGCTCAATCATTTTCAAGCAAGAATCCACATAATCCGCACTGAGGCCAAACAATATAAATTGTGGCCTTATTCGGAATTGAAATCCGCTACGTCACCATGAACTCGAAGCTACTCACATGTATGACCACCCAAGAATTTCGTCCAGGATAATGTGTAGTCTCTGGAAGGCAGGAATGATGCGTGTAGTCGCATAATCACGCATCTTTGTTAATGATTCGGTGACTGAGGAATCCCATTTTTGAAGACTCTGAAAGGAGCGTGAAATTAGGAAGTAGTGACCAAGAGAAACCTACTCGTTCGCTGTTTTGTTCACTGCTTGTAATGAAATCCGTAAGCCCCTCTGACCCGGACCCTGTCACAAGCAAGGTGGTGAGGTCTAGGATGACATTGGGGTTCTGATCTGTGCAAACATGGACATGTCTCCGCAACAACGACACAGAATGGAACACCTACAACCATATTGCTCCCTGAGCCTTCTCTCTAAAGCTTGGACCCACTTAATTCCGATATCCCTAGCCCCTGTGAACGATTCCGATCCAAACCAACTTTCTCGAACCTCGTTGACGACGCGCATTATATACCATGTCAATTCGCGAGCGGCAGACGAGAGTCGCGCAAAATCGCGCACTTTGGGTGTTGCAAGAAGCGGGATGTCGACGACGAGAGGTTGCATTCCCGTTAATAGCAAGTCAGAGTTAAGAGACTGTGGATGGAGGAAAATCAGAGGTTTACAGGGGTGTTTGAACAAAGTAGCAGAGGGCAATCCATCAGGTAGAGCCACAGATCCAAGGAAATAGCTTCCATCTAAGAAACAATGAAGAATACCCCGCTCGTCAACCAGGGTGAGTAAGCTGTATTCGTCTTCTCGTGCCTGTCCGGAAGACTTTGACTCTTCCATTTTGTCATGAGCACCATGACTTTGACTTGAGGAAGCAATGGATGCATCCTCCAAGAATGGGACCAAAGCTGGCCACTGCTTAATTACCGCTGGCGTCGACCGCTGCGAGGCAATCCGTGTCTGTGTACCCTGAAAAGCGAATAAATCGGTTGCACTGGACAAGAGGTCAATAATATGTTGAAATCGATCAGATTGACCCACGTCATATTTTCATCGTTTTCTTTGAGATGATCGAGTAAAGGCAGAATTTTAAGAATAGACAGCGCCGAACCAGTCTAGATGACCGCTGAGTTTTTCGTCAATGTTTCAAGAACAGCTTACTTTTACTCCATTCCGCTTGAATATGTCGGGGATGACGCCGCCTGCTGAAGAGTGGTGACCAGCGAACCACCAAATCCCAACAATGGTTTGAATTGTTTGAGGAGTATTTTGGTGGAAAGGTATGGACAAGCAACGTTCGACACGCCCATCTTGAACGGAATGAAGAGTGATGTGTGCGGAGTCGCGAACTACTGCTATTGTCTGACCTGTGGATAGGATCATGAGCTAGAGTAGACGCGAGAACAAGGATGAAAGCACACCGCTGGGACTCCAAACTAAAGCAGCAACCGTGGCTGAAGCGTCATCATCTTCCCCAACATCTACCTCCCATTTCTTGGGACCTTGTAGCTTCCAAAGGCTCAGTTTATCATGTCCGCCAAGTCGTGATATCAAGACAATCAGATCCTTGTCCGGACAACACGCTGCGGAGAACAGCCGGGATGGCGAAGGCAACCGGAGAGTAGCGAGCGACGCGAATGCATTGTTTTCCATTGCGAAACACAATGAGTACAATCTAGCAGATTTGTTTTGGACTCTGGCGAAGAACTTTTGAGGCGTGAAGTCATTCGAAGTTAATTAGAGTGCCATTCGCGGTGCTACTAGGATAGAGGCTTCGCGCCACGCGACACGGGTGCTTCCATCACTTCAGGAATACTACACAAGTGACCTTTTCGTTTTCTATAAATCGCTCCCGAAAATTGTAACACCCAACATCTTGTTCCGATGTTGTCGTGAATCACAATTGATTGTCTATCGCTTACGGTCCTTTTGTTTTCCCATTCCGCCAATAGCGTCACCTTTTTTCGCTCTGATGCCTTCACCGCATGCCTTCCTTACGGATAAATCTTGCTCAAACGCGCTCACAGTGCGTGATCTTGCCTTCGACGTTGGGCCGTGCTTCAGTCGCGTGGGTCCTTTGCTCAGAGCCCTTCCAATCTTGCCCGGTTTGGCCGCCTTCTTCGCTGAGCGGATAGCAGCATTGAGGCCA
>JBBPND010000265.1:0-15660 GCA_038090655.1 Gastroboletus turbinatus
GGTCCCAGAGTCAATCGAGGACGAGCGCGCACTGAGCAAAGATAGTGCAGCGCTGTTAGCTGAGCCGCGACTTGCCTTATTTGGGCACCGCTCGAGCGCAAACACGTCGGACTGATCCATGCACCAATATATCATTCGTTTATTGAAAATATTTTACAGGTAGACTACATTTTTTTTTGTATATAAAGCCCCGGCTCAAGCCCCAGGCTCACAGCTTACCAGAAGTGAAGCCAAGCCGCAGGCCGGGCCTGGCACATCACTAGGTGCGGGACGTGCATGCGCGCGCTATAGCGTGTGACAGTTTGCCGCTCGGCTGCTTCACCACAGTTCAATCGCCGCCCAAACATTGTTTGGTCACATTTGTGAGGTTCGGACTGCTCGGACGGCCGGACGTTCGGAAAAGTCAATTCCCAGGTGTCCTCGAGATTGTGGCACGCGTCAACGTCACGTGACCAGCATCTCTCTCGCCCTCCTCGTCACGCCCTGGGATACCAATATATATATATATATGAATGTTGCCATCAAGACTACTCGACGCCGCATCACCAAGAACAGCCGCTACTTTCGTGACCGACTCATCCGGGGCTTGAAGGCCGCTGTAGGGTTGGTTCCTGTTGGTAAGCGGTGGGGCATTGTGGATCGCGGGCCAGTAACATGCCCTGTTAAGTAAACAGGGACGAATTTAGTTAGGTCCTGTCAGACCGTCACACACTCGTTACTCTCATTCAACCCCGCACGCTCAGACTTCCTTGGTTACCTTGCCTATCAATGCTATAAGCTAATATAACAAGCTACTTTACAACATACCCCCTCAAGTCGAATCACAATAGTACAGGAGTCTAAGCACGAACCAGGCTCGTAGCTGTTGCTTCAAGTACGCTATGCACGTATAAAAGAGTACTCCTTCTATACTATAGAGTTAATCAGACTTATATAGCAAGCTACAACAGATGCTCTAGGGTCGATCCAGCATCAAGATGCTCCTCCAAGACCGTGGATCTGTACTATCGACGCGTTGGGGAAGCCCCCAGTGGGCATCTCTCCCTAACATACTACCGTCTCAGGTGGCCAAGTGCGTCGTCCTTCTACCTTCCCGCATGATATCTGTGCTGAGGTTGTCTAGAACGGAGACGCTACTCAACCTGCGGAACGTTGCAACAGCGCTGAGGCGGCTGGATGTACCTCCAGTGCGTCGAGCCAGTGCTTGTCCAACTCCGGCGCCCAGTCGAACTCCTCGAGAGCCTCTGCAAATTCGGGGTCGAGAGCGCTGTCGTCCTCGGCGTGGGTCTCCGACAGCGGTGGGAGGAACAGAGGTTCGTCGAAAGTAGAAGACGAACGGCTGGTCGACGAGGAGCTAGCATCCGAAAGCTCTGGCGTACAGATATTCATCGACGATGTTGCAGACGTGGAGGAGCCAGGAGAAGAACTTGGCACTGAAAAATTCAATCGGGTGTCAGGACGAAGATACGAGTTAACATAAAAAATTTCGACTCGCCGAAATCGACAGTCTGGTCCACGAAGAGATAGCTCCCAGGTGGAACTTTGCGTCGACCAGCACCAGCACCACCGGTCCGTCTTGTGCGTTTGCGTGGTCATCCTTCGTCTTCTTCCGAACGGCTGCGCTTGAGCTCTGCTCTCGGTCTTGTCGTCGAGGGTTTGGGATCCAGCAGTGTACGTCCTGAAGGTGGAAGTCCAGGTCCCCGGACGACTCGAACGCCTCCGTGCATCGCGGGTGTGGGCAGACGGGCATCTTGCAGCTGTTCGACAATTCTGCGAGGTGTTTCTGGACGTGAGTCTGCCACTGGGCACGGGTAAGGAATTGCTGCATGCGACAGGCAGGAGGAAGGCTCGTGTCGCCGAGACACCAGAAGCAAAGCCCAGGTGCGGCGGGAGTCTTGGCGTAGACCAAGGGGTCGCATTGGAAAGGTAGCGTCTCCAGATGTGCGAGGTGATCTTCGCAGTGGCTGCTCCAGCTGGCTTCGCTGGTGAACCACTGGCCCCTCGATTTGCCGAGTTTTGCTTCTTGTGCAGCGACGGTGGAGGCGGCTGAGACCTTGGACTTGAGGTGCTGTTTGTGACAGCTGTAGATGTGACTCCAGCGTTCGGGTGCTGGGGCCCTATATCAAAGTCAGTGATCGTCTCTGGGAAGGGAACAGAAGTAGACACTTACTCGTCCTGGTCAGGAAGCTTCGGGCAGTGACACCGTTCAGGTCCCAAACCGGGTCGATGCTCGACCTCGGATCGATAAAGCGTAATCAGATCCTCCGGAACAGCCCTCCCTTCTTCGCTACGGATCGGTGCAACGGTGAAGAGTGACCCCGCAAGGCGGTGACGAACAGGCATTAAATGGCGGATGCGAGAGAATGGAGTGCGGTAGTGGCGTATGTCTTCGGTTTTGTCGTCGTCTTGAAGGGATTACTGGTTTGCTGATCGCGATACCTTCGGGGAGCGTCGAGCTTGAGCCTCCTCAGACTGGCGAGGAGATCCGCACATTTCTTCTTAGAAGAATCGTCGTCAGAGTCGGAAAGGCCCTCCAACTCGTCCGTGATAGCGGAATACTCGTCACTGGTGACCAATTCGTGCAACTCTCTCGCCGGGAGAGACTGTGCAAGCGCCGGATTCTGCTGTTGGTCGTACATGACTTCAGTTTAGCTAATATGCACATGGACGAGAACTATACCTCTTCTCAGCGTAGGAGACACGCTGGACACGGCGGTAATGATGTCTACGACCAGTATTTGGAGGGGGTAGACGTAAACTTGGATTACATAAGCGATGCTACGGAGTGTATGTACTGACGCGTGCTGTGATCAAGTTTGCAATCTACTACGGTCGAGCTGCTCCTCTTGATTGACTGTTTGTGTGGATGATCCCTGAGATATCCTGATCGTCCTCAAACCCTTTCTGTACTTCCAAGCAATCAGTTGTTGTGGCTCATTCAATCCACCCCTTGATATCATCCTTGCGGCTTGCGACATCTCTTTGGCTGCACTATGGACCATAGTGATCCCAAGCAGTCGGCTCGTCGCTTGCCATCGCCACCCCAACCCACACCATCCGCAAGTGCTTCCACGGCACCGAGCACGGTGTCGACCTCCAGCTTCTATGCATCAAAGCCACCCCCGCTTCCTGCCAGAAAAAACCTCGGCTCAGCCCATACAAACGTCATCCAGCCCACTTCACCACCTCCAGTGTACGGTTCTTTGGATCCAAGTCCCTTTCGCGAGCCACAGCTTGTTGAGGAGGCGCCCATCATCAACGATTCTATGCCCGGCCTCTTGCCAGCCGATGAGGTCCATACTGCATGGCCTCGGGTCGGCGATGCTTGGGCAGGGAACCAACCAACATGGAGCACACCTACGGACACGTGGAATACAGACACGACCCCTTGGGATAGCACTGGGACTTGGGCGCAATCATATGGCGGGCCCTCATCACAAGGCCCTAGCATCGATGGTCGGGATAAATTCGAAGAGGAACACTGGTGGGACGCTTCCATCCGCGATTTGCACAAACGACCAGGCCCAGGAGTATTACCGCCATACCTAGCCGACCTCTTACACAATCCGGATCATTCCTTGTTCTCAGTCAGCGTCGACCCGCCAGATTTCAAGCCTTTGGCCTCTTCCTTTCAAGAGACTAGCGATATCGATCCACCATTCCAGCCGCCTTCTGTGGATGACCTTACATACTCCATACCCCATCCAAACGCGTACTATTGCAGGAAGCATAATGGTTGGGTTCTTCTCCAATGGAAGTCTTCAACGATGATGCCTCCTTTGGCAAATTCGTTCGTTCCTGATCCAGAAACCCCCTTCCCAGACCTTGCGCGTCGCAGACGGACAACGTCATGCGTCGGGGAGGGGGAGCAGCCGTTTGGTCCAGTAAACTTGACCCACCACTTTCATCGCTACGAAAAAGCTGTAGATGCACTGAAACTCGATCCGGCTTTCCGTCGCTCAGAATGGGAAATATCCGTCCAGAAGAAACAAAAACGGCGGAAGATGTCATCGCTCAATCTGGACGCAATTTCACTCGATAAAATGTCAGATGATGCTATGGACGACACAGTTCCCGAGGAGCCAGGTGACCTGTTAGACCTCTATGTTTGTTGCCAATGCTCGTTGTATTGCATTGTTTCCGAAGTCATCCCTGGTGTTATACCCGTCAAGTACATCGAGGAGTTCACACGAGAGAGATGGGATAATCCGGCTCCCAGTCGCAACCGAGAAGAATCCGTTGTTTCGGGGTTGGAGACTTTCCTGGTGTACGTTCAATCTTTCATGTTGCACTGCGAGATACTCATAGGATGTAGTATCGCCGAGAACAAATTATGGAGGGGAGAAAACCGAGGCATAACGATTTCTCGGCCAGTATTTCAAAGGAAGATTGGGTGGACATCTGTAGTGTGAGGACAAATTTGGCTGTTTTCGAATCTGCTCATGCGATCCATGTGCCTAGTCGCTGTATTTTTGAACACCTGGGCTTCGTCATCGCCGAAACGGTCACATCGACTGGTGTGCTAGATACTTCCATTACACCTCCTAATACAGATCCAAGCACTTTGGAGGGCCGGCAGAATGGTAGAAAGCTTCTCCGTTTCTGGGTGGAGACGGGTGCCTGGTTGCTCGACTACCAGCGCCGACATAGTATGTGTTCTACGGACTTCCTGGGATGTTCATTGAATTTTTGCACAGGCAACGCGCTTAAACAGTATACTTGTGCAAGATTATGGGTGAAATTGGATTCTGTCCGTGAAATGTATCAGATGGGTATAGGAGCGCATCCTGATCAGAGTATGTCTGGTCTTGTCCGTTCTGATTACGTTGTTCACTGGGATGTATAGTCCAAAGAGTGGCAAAGCTGCCTGCGTTCATGGAATATGAACCTGTTGAGCGCGCCGTAAGAGCGCTTGGATTGACTCCCATGACATATTCGTCTGGTGGGTCGATCTCTGTCATGGTCTGTTCTGTGCTGAGCCAATAGATTCCAGAGCTCTTGGGATTTGCGTACCTCGCGCAGTGTAGATGCGATCCTAGGCAGACATCGCATTATTTCACTCAATTTTATGGTGTTTTCCAAGCTATCCAAGAATTTGGCGATATTCCCTCTCAGGAACTGCAAAATCTTGTTCTGCAGGAGCGCACCAGGAACCGGTACACTGAAGAGGATCGTCTCGGTGCCATCAGAATGCTTGGTTTTGGCAAAGACAACCTCCTGCGCGTAGATTACGAGGACGATATCGACGAGGACTTCTTGGTAGGGGCTTGGAGAGATTGCTTGAAGAGGGCCTGGAGGGATCCAAAGGACGGCGCCCAGCGACTGAGGGATGCCAACGATGCGTTCAAAATCGTGGCAGAATCAAGAGGCAGTGTGAACCTACGAAAATTGTGGGAGGATTCCACACGGGATGTTATTGACCCAAACCGGGCGTATACCATCCTAGAAGTTCCTTCGGATGTGGATGATGTGATGTTGATCAGCGTGTTCACGGTGCGGGTATGTGCTCCGATAGTTCATCAGTATGTTGTGCCCTCACGCAGGGTTTATCAGCTTACTGAACAGCCCCAACAACATGAACGTATGAAGGAAGCCCTGAGGACGATCGCAGAGACCAGAGACAGCTCTCGATTACGGACATTCCTAGAAATTGGGCAAGACCGTAAGTGTCCACTGCACTGAGTACGGGAATGGCGTCTCACGGTCACGATTAGCGGGTGAGATAGCACCAGAAACACGACTTGACTTCCCAAGGGGCCTCAACCAACTGGGCAATACGTGTTACCTGAATTCCCTCTTGCAGTATTTCTACACCATCAAAGAGCTTCGAGACGCTGTTGCGCCATTGGTAAATACGAGCGTCAAGGCATTAGAGGACGAGAAGTACTCGGATGATGATCTCAAGCGACATCGTGTTGGTGGACGGTTGGTCACAAGACGGGAGATTTTCCGGTCAAAGAGATGTATGTTTGTTCATGGCTTGAGAGCGCAGGGTCATCTTGACAATGTACCAGTTGTCAGTCAATTGGCCGACTTGTTCCGGGATCTGGAGAACTCCAAGGAGGCTTCTGTCACACCTACTATGGATCTCGCCAAGCTTGCCCTCGTAACCTCGCGGGATGAAGAAGATGAAGAGGCAGAAAGCAGAGGAACTGACTCTTCCAATGATACTGATGCTACACTTGTGGAGGATTCGCAATCGCTTGGCCGCCTTGCCGACGCGGACACAGGGGACACCGTACTTGGAAAACGCGCTCGGGATGACAACGCGATGGACGTCGATGAGGTTGCATCACCCAAGTCACCTGTCTCTGACTCGGAAAAGAATGGGTACGTGATGGTCTCACATCCATCGTCACCTCGTAGATCGAAGTCGCCTCGCCTTGATTCGGCGAGTAGCTCAAGCTCGTCTTCCAAGTCCATCTCCTCAAAAGAGACGGCTGTAAAGAGTTCCGTGCCACAGGGTGACGAAGACGTGCCCAAAAAGTCATCTTTGCCTGAAAGGAAAACACAAACCACGTCTGACTCTGTGATGCGGTTCGGTAAGTCTTTATTTGAGTCGCTGAGAAACACAGCCGTATCTTTTCCAGGCAAACAGCACGATGTATCTGAGTGCATGGATAATTGCATGTTCCAGATTGAAATCGCTTTGCTGAACTTCAACGGCTTGAGTGATCCACAAGAGAAGGGTAGCCTCGTGAAAAGGTTTTCTTGTCCCATCGTTTCCGGTTGACCTCACGCTAACAGCGCTTGTCAGGCTCTTTTATGGCAAGCTGAGGCAACGCCTGACTCCAGATCAACGAAAGTCACGGGCATCAATCACGGAGAAACAAGATCTTTTTTCTCATCTACCTGTGAATGTCGCCGATAGCGGAATTGACATCTACGACGGTTTAAGTCGATACTTTGACGATTTAGTCGATTACGAGGGTGGGAAGGCGAGAATGGAGGTTTCACTTGTTGAACTTCCTCCCTTGATGCAGATTCAGCTGCAGGTACGCACGATTTTTTTTTCGCGATACCAAGTGCAGAGTTTTGAGTTTGTTGTAGCGAGTGCAATTCAACCGAGAAACCTTGCAACCGTACAAATCTCAAGCGTACGTGAAGTTTGGTGAGACGATCTACATGGATCGTTTCCTCGACTCGGCAGATTCGCAAAAGAAAGCAAAGTCTAAGCGCATACAGACCGCGCTGATTGCTCGGAGGGAGCGTCTACACTTACTGACTGAACATAAGGTAAGTATGGGTTCTTCACGAACATTCCATACGATTTCATCGGATTTCCATAGGCTGCACCGTTCGACACCTGTCTTAATAGTACGCTCAACTTCCTTACCAAGCAAGAGAGTGTCGTGCTACCCCAACTCGATGACGAACTTGTGGTTCAATTGAATAACGAGCAGGAGGTCATCAATACGGAAGTTAAAGAGATTCGCAATGAGATTGTGAGACTCAAGGAAGAGTTGGAGGACGTATGGAAGGACGAGACGACATTCGCTTATGAACTCACCTCGGTTTTCATTCACCGAGGCTCATCGCCGTCGTTCGGGCACTACTTTTTCTACTCTCGGAACCTACCGGACAAACGGGATGAGTGGTTCAAGTACAATGATTCGAATGTCGAAGAAGTCTCGAAAGACGAGGTACTTGTGGATACCAGTGGATCAGATGCGAACCCATATCTGGTGCGTTTTGTTCATCGTCCTTGCGACGAAAACGTTTGATCAACCATGATCCCAGTTGGTGTTTGCTCGTAAGGGCGCAGATGTTGTACACACTGTAAAACGAATTGCTACGCTCGTGGAAGACTCGAAGCCATGATTTACATTGGATATCCTTGATGGATATAATCCCCCCCTACGTACACACATTCGGCAGTTATTGTGGACTTTAGCCTCTGAGTAATAGAACCATGCTCTATAATGTGATACGAAATTGCATCCAAAGTTGTTTGAGTAGATGGGTCTCTGCGCGATCAAACGATATGAATGACCAACCTCATGATTGTTCTAAGGGTGGACGCTCGGATTGTAATTCGGAGCGTGGTATCGTGACTTCCTGTGGCTTGTCGCTATCCTTTAGCTCAAGGCTTGTTAGCAGGTCGTCTAGTGTGCCCAGGATCCCGTCCAGTCTGGCCTCTACCCCGCTAGCCACGGTATCAGCACTGTCCAAGCGTGCCAACAGCTCTGACAATTCTGAATCATCTACGGGAATTTCCTCGCTTTCTGCCACAAGAGAACCCAATAACCTGACATCGAGCTCTTTGTCGACGGCAGGTCGACCATTTGATGCGAGGCTGCTGTGGATGTCGTCAAAGGACATGGTCAAGGTCGATAATGCGCGGAGTGTGAATCCGGCCAAACTCCAGAACGGCATCTCGGCAGAGTCGGTCTCCCTTAACCGTCGATGACCTCGCAAACGGAATGCGTCCAGCGACTGCTCGCATCATTCCCCGCGCGTCCGTTTGACCAGAAAATACTCGACAAGAAAGTCGCACAGGAGGTGCATAAGTTCCAGGATTCATCTTCACAAGAGAACGTACGGAGTCGGTGGGAGCTCGTGCTGAGGAAGGAGGTCTTTGCGTTGGCGGTGCGTTTTTGCTGTCCTCTTGATCTAGTGGGTATCGACCGGACATCCCATCTCTAGGCGACGGAGGGGAATGCTTTGAAAGAGAAGAGCGCGGACTATTATGATGGCTTACAAGACCGACTTGATCTAGTCCTCACATTCACCGAGCAAGGTGCGCGTATTTGGGGGACGTACTGGAAGACCGAGTCTGACTCAAAACGCGTAGATGCTTGTGAAACTGCTTTCCCGTTTACAGTGCTTCAAGACTTGTTGGAGATGCAGACGATCGTGTCGTGTTCTCACATCTTTTCTTGGATCGAGACGCAAGCGTCGCGGCTGACGCAAGGCATGGTCCCGCAAAAAGGCAAGGCACTCATATTGCTTCGGACGCTGAACGACCTCCTCCGACGTTTGTCCAAGACGGGTTCCACGACGATGTTTTGTGGCCGCATATTGACCTTTCTTAGTGGCGTTTTCCCTTTGGGCGAGAGAAGTGGTGTCAACTTGCGAGGAGAGTATGGTCCCGTGTGGGAGGGAACTGTGGAAGTTGGTCGCGGTGATGTCGAGATGAAGGACGAGTCGTCGAAACCGTCAGTTCGGGGTGATAAAATGGACGTTGACGAAGAACAGGGTAGTGATGAAGCAAAGAAGCAGTCAAAGGTCGACAAGGATGGTATGATCTGCTTTGTGTTTGGTGTTCTTTCCATGCCTCAACGCTCGTCTTGCCAAGATTTCTACAAAACCTTCTGGTCCCTCCAACTGCCATTCTCGCGGCCGCCTATCTTTGCTACCCCGGATGTCTTTGATGATTTCAAGCAGGTTGTCGAGAAAGTCTTACCTGTCATCAAAGAAGCTACGACGAAAGAGCGCGCCATGATGGGGAATAGGGCATCGGCGGGTCAATCTGGACCTCTGAAACGCAAGCGCGAGGCCGAACCTGGGGAAGAGACCAATACCAGCGACTATTTCTTTGCAAAGTTCCTCACAAGTCCGGACCTCCTGAGTCTCGAAGTCTGTTTACTCCATCCCTGTTGAAATCCCCGACACTCAATTTTACGCTCTGATGCGTCTAGATCGCAGATACGCATTTCCGACGTCAAGTTCTCTTCCAGCTTCTTATCCTCCTCAACCACTTGCTATCATTCACGAAGTCGGCGAAAGCAACGTGGGCAACCCCGCGTAACCGGTCTCTCCAGATAGACTTTACTCTTGAGCCCACGGATGCGCAGTGGGTTCAGGATACCATTGTCAAAGCAACCGCGGAATTACGTTCCACCGCTCCAAATGGGCCGGCCTTTGCGGACACAGTCAACATCATCCTTGAGCGGGAGAAAAACTGGGTGAAGTGGAAAAACGACCTATGCGCACCATTTGACCGTGAGCCATGGAGCGCAGAGGTGGACGGGAAGAAAGTTGGGCTCGAGGAAGCGACAAAGGTTTTGCGTGCAAAGAGAAGAGAGGAACCAGAGGAATGGAAGTGGAGTCTTGGTTCTCAACCATTGACGGAGATTTGGGAAATGGGATACAGAGACCTTTCTGACCTCCAGAACCCCTTCCAGTTGAGCTGCCGTCGATTTCCACCCAGGAGCTACTTTACTGACTGCACTATACAAGGGCGGGTGATGTCAAAGATTTCGTGAAAAAGATCAAGCAAGAAGACGCTCGGATCGAGCTGCGGAAGAAAACGCTGGCAAAGAACGCAGAGCGAATAGCTCAAGCTCGGGCCAAAGCTGCCGCTGCCCAAGCTCCGCCGGCAACAGAAGTACCAACTCCCTCGCAGGAGGTGTCGACTACAACTGCAGAACCTGCTAAAGTAGAACCTTCGTCGGCTGTTCCTCAGTCTGCTCCGTCTGTTGCTGGATCCCCGCTACATCCCTCGCTTCCTCCTAAACCTGGGACAACTGTGCCAGCAAGGGTACCCGGGACCGAGGGCCCTTCGAATGCCCCAGCTGTCGCAGTTCCAGTTCCAATACCACCTGCGCCTGCAATGACGACTCCAGCACCATCGTCGTTTTCCTCACCAGCCCCTGCTCCACCCACTGACGAACAAATACTGAAACTCGACGAGGTAGGAATCATCTTTCCGCGTTCCCGCATTGTCTAGCTGACACGTTGACGTAGAACAAGCAACGGTGGTCGTGGTTGGCTTTGCGAACTGCACGAGATCAGCACCTGCAACATTTCGGGAAGATTGGCACGGGTGACGTGCTTCTCCTCGCACAGGAGATCGAGACAGAGAAGGAGCGGGAACGTGAGCGAGAGAGGGAAAAGGAGAAGGCGCAAAAGACGGACGAGAGTGGGATGAATGCCAACTCTGGTGGGGAATCTGCGCTGATGATGACCGAGGACAAAAAAGAGGAAAATATGACGGATGTCAGGAGTAATGGGGCTGTTCCGCAGGATGGGGAAGGGGATGTGAAGATGGAGGATCGGTGACCAGGACATGGAATTGTATTGCATAGACCATGTCCAGGTTTGTACAGAGTCAGAAATGTTATTGGACCGAGTCATAGACATCTTGGGAGTCCCATTTGACAATACTGATGGCAACACGGTCGCGTGTTTTTAATGGCAACGATCTGATCATCATTGCATCTCTCCAACTCTGACTGATACCGGTCGTGTTATTACCCAGTTCAACCCGAGCAAGCATGTCCACCGAGCATGGTCTACGAGTGCGTCGGTCTCTGGAATGCAACCCATGATCTCATGATCTTTCTCGTAGCGCGTCTTGGTCACCGGCGCCGCTGGCTATATCGGTAGGTTTTTTTTTTTTTCCAAGGCGCAGGCTTTTTCAATTCCCTCAATTCGTGTGCTGACCCGACTTCAGGCTCCCATGTCGTCTTCGCCTTGCAACAGACAAGAAGGTACAAGGTGATCACGATCGATAACCACCATAATTCGCTCCCTGCCGCACTAACACGTGTCGCGCAACTTGCACACGATACACTACCCGAAAACGCAACGGACGCGGACAAGGAAAGCGCAGATATCGATACCTTCCCATGCGACTTGACAAGTCCCAAGCAAGTCAGAGCTGTTTTCGAGAAATATGGCAAGGGTGGCATCTGGGGCGTTATTCACATCGCAGTGCGTGTGTTCGAGCTGCCTCGTGTGAGACGTGCGTCTTGACCGACACTGACGTTTGACAGGCCTACAAGGCGGTCGGCGAATCGGTCGAGATACCTTTGACTTACTATACCAACAACGTCTCTGCGACCATCTCACTCTTGCAGATCATGTCAGATTATGATTGCACTCGGATTGTCTATTCTTCATCTGCGACCGTGTACGGGACACCTCCGACTATACCAATTCCCGAAACAACACGCTTGAAGGCCGACAGCCCTTATGGAAAGACCAAGGTGATGTCAGAAACGATCATCGACGATCTGTGCCATGGTAGGTCGTGGTTTGTCTTGATGCGGTTTCACGCTTACCCACTAGCGCAGCTGAACCCCAGCGTTGGCGTGCTATCTCCCTTCGTTACTTCAAGTGAGCATGTTTCTACCTCGAAGTCGATTCGTCACTGAATTTGGTGTAGCCCTGCTGGTGCTCATCCTTCTGGATTGATCGGAGAAGACCCTCGTGGTCGCCCTGGGAATCTCCTGCCTCTATTAGCCCACATGGCGATCGGGCGAGTGAGCGATTCAACGCTCAAGGTGTTCGGAAATGACTATCCTACCCCGTAAGTCGGAACGCAAACATGACCATAACTTATCACTGACCGATCTAGGGATGGTACGTGTGTTCGGGACTACCTTCATGTGCTCGACCTGGCGTCTGGGCACTTGCTTGCGCTCGATGCGCTCGCACCGGACTCGAACGTCTTTGACAACTGTCCCGATGAAGCTCGCTACAAGGCTTACAACCTCGGCAAGGGCCGCGGGATGAGTGTTCTCCAGATCGTCGATGCGATGAGGAAAGCTACCGGATTCGACTACAAGTATGAGATCATTGGCAGGCGGTGCGTAGGAACGTCATCAGTGTACCTTGCCCCGCAGCTAAAATGACACCGACATAGACGTGGTGACGTCCCAGATTTGACTGCGGACCCGGCGCTTGCCGAGAAGGAGCTTGGATTCAAGGCTGCTCAGACGCTGGAGGAGATGTGTAGGGATCTGTGGAACTGGCAGACTAAAAATCCGCAGGGGTATGGGGCGCACTGATGATATAGGGCAGGTGAGATGCATATCTATGCGTACATAATGGATTGTAATCGGAACACTGGAGCGGGGGCTGTCTGCCTGTCCCGAGCGTCGGCTCTTGGCACACTTAATAGAACACTTTGCCTTGATGTTATCCCCATGGATCATGACATTCCTCCGTACGAGTATTATATAAGCAAGGTAGCTGACGGTTACTACTACCAGTCCAACTCCATTCGCATCCTGATCTACTCTTTGCACAATGGTTTGTGGTCTCGGATATGTAGAGAGGATCAGACACTGAAGATATCATCTGGGCAGTCCTCATCCGGTTGGGAAATTCGCATGTCGTCCACCCATAAGGTCCCCTACTATTTCGACAAGAATACCAACGCCTCGACGTGGGACCCGCCACTATCCAAAGACGAAATACGACAACTTCCTGGTGCACAGTACCTCGATCAACCGGCGCAGATTAGGGCGAGCCATCTGCTGATCAAACACAAGGAGAGTCGACGTCCGTCGAGCTGGAAGGATGTACGAGAATTCCTATTTGTCGTTTGCATGGTTTTACCGACCAACGTTTTGGTAGTCGACGATCACTCGGTCCAAGGAGGAAGCGATCACCATCTTGCGAAAGCATCAAGGAGAGATCAGCGACGCCTCGAACAAGTCAGACACGTTTGGCGAGCTGGCAAAGGTGCATTCGGATTGTTCGTCGCACGACAAGAGTGGCGATCTCGGACTGTTTGCCCGTGGTCAGATGCAAAAGCCATTTGAGGAAGCGGCGTTTGCACTTTCGGTGGGAGAGATCAGCGATATTGTGAGCACGGATAGTGGCATTCATCTCATCATGAGAACGGCGTAGAGTGAGGGTGGTTGTGCGGATGGCACCATTCTCAGCGTCGAGCGAGGCAAATACAACTGACATTGAACGACTGCCAGTGGCCCCGTGGATACCTTGAGAACTGCACAGCCCGCTAAAACTAGTCCTACTATGTCCGCAACAAATATAATCTTTTTTCTTCCTTCCCAAGGCCGCTCCTTCCAGTGTTCACCGTCGCTCGCCCAGGTTCATTGATTGCACGCAACATATAGAACTAGCATGGAAGAATTCGTAGAACAGGGCCCGCTCGGTGTGCTGCCGACCATTTTGGTCCTGGTGGTCATGACCCTAGCGCCAATCGCCTATCTGGTGTTCTCCAATAGGAAGAAGCTATCCGGTGAGTCTCGACGACATCTTGGCACCTTTGCGCTCTGTTTGGAAGGAACGAGGACGAGCCCAGACTCGAGGGGTCGAATGACGCACCACCTTGCTTTTCGTGGCAAGGTCCCTGCAACTGCCCTATTAAATCATTTGATCCATCTCATATCTGATTTTCTCAGGACAACATGAATCGCCGGGCAGAGGGACAGCAGCTGATTCGTCGACGGTTGATTACTCAAAGTTCGACACGTCGAACCTTCGGGTGACGAGAATCTTTATCCACCCAATCAAGGTATCTATTAATCGTCACAATCTTTGCTTGCCTGATTGACCCTGCCCTAGAGTTGCAAAGGCACGTCGGTTCAAGAAGCGAGGTACACGTTGGAGGGCCTCGAGGTGCGTCTGGACAGCAGCCAACCCCAATACATGTTTATTAATGCCATTATCAGAATGATCGAAAGTGGTGTGTCATCAAGGGAGACAACCATGTTGTCGTGACAGCTCGACAAGTGAGCAAGGTACATACGTTCTCGTCTGTGTCCCTGCATTTTTGACCCCAGCCTCGTGGTGGTTTAGCTGGTGTTAATTCACCCCCGTATTATCACAGACCCTTCAGCTCCTGAAGGCGGCCGTCTCGAGGTCACTTTCCCAGAGGGTTCTGGCTGTGAGACATTCTCCGTTCCTCTTAATCCGGGCGACGAAACGTTGGGGAAGTGGCAAAGGTGAGGTATCTTGACGAATGTCATGTTGTCCCGCTGAGCGCATTGATATCAGTATCGATGTTGAACTCTGGGATCAAAAGGATGTCCAAGGGTACATCTGCGAAACCACCGGAGGTCGATCAGCGTCGAGGATTTTGTCAGAGTATATCGGGTACCCTGTTCACTTGGTGGTCAAGGGTCCACGTGTCCGGCATTGTCAGCCCACCCTGAATTTTCCGAAGCTAGATGCTCCTTCATATTTCCAGGACGGATACCCATTTCTATTGGTGTCCGAGGAGAGTGTGAGGGCTGTTCAGGAACGGATCAGAGATATGGTGGGTACGCAGGGCATCAGCGACAAATGGGCGGAGGAAGAATTAAAGATTGAACGGTACGTGAAAACATACCCTGCGATGCGTGCCTCGACGTTGACGTGTTACGCTGTAGATTCCGGCCTAATATAGTTTTCCAAGGGGCTGGTGTGCCCTTTGTCGAAGATGTAGTGACCGAGCTCAGCATTTGCTCTGACAAGGAAGCCGTCGACGGAATCGTCCATCTTGTGTCCAAATGCACTCGATGTCTGGTGCGAATTTTCGAAATAGATTCAGCAGTATTCTGACGAGTGTCCCTTGGTCGCACGTTGGTGTCGCCAACGACTCTCTCACAGCTGCCAAATGTTGACCCGGCTACCGGTGTTCGTGATAACGCGGTCCCGTACAAGGTTATCATGAAGTTTCGGAGAGGGCTAGACCCGGCAAGCGCGAGTGCACCGTGTGTCGGGTGCAATGGAGTTCCTGCGGGGGATGGAGTGGTGAGGGTGGGCGACTGGGTACACGTGCGGAAGATGGGATTTGTTTGAGAGATCGATAAGGTCATTGTATGGGCGCTGTTGCCTTGATATTATGATACTACGCCAAGTGACGTCAGCTGTGTTCTTCGTGGGCAAATGGATACGGTGGCACTGCGCAGATAGGCACGAGCGTCGACCTTCCATTTCAGTTCCCGGCTGCACGGAACCATCTCCATCCGTCCCTCC